>PVJS01032818.1:0-22539 GCA_004027185.1 Glis glis | reverse complement strand
TGAGGGAGATGGGAGGGGGGAAGAGGGAAATACACTAATGCACATGATGTGTATAAACAAACTTATCAGAGTCAATCACTATGCTGAGCATGGAAAGGAGGGAAGGGGGAGAGAATGGGGTGGGACTTGAGGGAGGGCTAAATGAGCAATGTGTGCATGCATGCTTCTGATACCCTGACACTTATCAAAATGTATAACTACAATGCACCAATAAATGTAATAAATAAAATAAATAAATTTAAAAAAAAGAAAGGCATTACCAAGCTGCACAGTGAAGATACAATAATCCTATGACCTTCCCTGACCTAAGAGCTCTGAATCAGTCCAAAGTACCCATGTAGCAAGAACTACATTGCTCCAATTCCATGCTGAACTTGACCTCCATTTATTTCGGGGAAACTAATAAGACTTAAAGATCTGCCATATGCACCTACACCTTCTATTGGAATTCCTGCAGGAGCACCTCCCATCTCCCACAATTGCTCATCACACCACAGCTTGCCTCTCAGCCCCTGTTGGTACCCAATTTGTATTCTGTCTGGAGATGCTCATGTTTGATGCCATGAAGTAGGCTTTGACACTTTCACTCTCATAGTGTTTAACTTCCAGAATTTTCCTGCCAGATCCTTGCTTCCAAACCACGAGAAAGAGAAAATATTCCTGAATCCTAAGAAATGAATTAATCTAGGCGGGGGAGAGGGGTTTGATAATTACATTGAAGATTCGCTGGAGAGATCCAGCATCCCAGCATCTGTATTTTCTGAGATGCAGAACTAGCAATCAGTGAACATGGGTGCTATCAGCAAACAAGCCAGATCCATCCTCAGTATCCAAACCCTACTCTTTCCAGCCTGCATCATGGCTGTATCTACTCAACCTCTGACTTTCTTGTTTGCCTTTTCTAGTCCCAAACTTATCCTTTAGGTTTGATAAATTCAGTTTCCTTGGGTTTGAACCTCAAAATCACTAAATGCAGATATGAATAATACTCTACCTAACAGGATTGCTAAATATTTTAAGAATCATTCCATCAAACACATTCTGATCTTTCCTGCTGCTTTATTCTCAACTCCTACCATTCTTCTCTCTCTCTCTCTCTCTCTCTCTCTCTCTCTCTCTCTCTCTCACACACACACACACACACACACACACACACACACACGGTTGGATTTGATGGAAGCCAAGGTTAACAATCTCACCATATTCTGCATTCATTAGAGCTCATCTGAAGTGCTGTGTTCAGTCCAGATTTTAACAGGCATATTAACAAACTGAAGAAGGATGGAAAGTCCAAAAATTGCCATAGAGGACTAGTTGAAGGAACTAAAAAGTTTAACTAGAAAAGAGGCCTTTTTAGGTTCTTCAACTGTTACAAATCCTTAATGATTTGATTATTTGAAACAGGTTGATTTTAATAATGCTCAGCAATTTGATAGCCAGTGTTTGCAATGGTAGCTTACTTATTTGTACTCAATTGTCTGTCTTTCTTAAGGGGATTTTTCTTTAGACCAAATATTTTCTAAAACAAGGAAAGTGAACTATTTTGGAAAGAAAAGTTTTGACTATTAACATCGCAGATTTTATGGAGCTTCTACTTCCAATCGCCTGATCACTCCTGATGCTCTGATAATGCTAGATAAAACCTCCCATCAGCCATGCAACAGCCCCACAGCACTGCTTTCCATATTCAACAAGACCTCTCTGCATAGATGTGTCTGTAAAAACAGAACATGCACACCGAGGCCAGCGTGCCATAGAAGGTAATTAGAGACAGTAAAGTCGTTTTATGCCAGGAAAAATAAAATGCTGGGTGTCTCATGAAACTTCAGAACTGATTTCAAAAGGAACATAACAAAAAGGAAATAAAAATTTAGCATGGTGGACTGCTCCATGGGATATATTTGTAAGTATGAAAGTCTAGAAAATTGTTGATAAGTACAAGAACATTGGCTTGATATAAATAACTAAAGGATGTTGGTTTCAACAGCAGGACTGCCAGGAGTGTTAGCAGGGTTTTTCCTAAGGAGGAAAAGAAACAAACTTATAAACAAATATTACTTTGACTGTTTTGGACTTTCTATACTTATAAGTTATACTCAGCCTATATAAAAATCTTCTTAATTGGGGAATAGAAAAAGTATTACCGTTTTGGAGTAGAGGATGTTCCCTCATTTTATATGAGGTTTGTGTGTGTGTGTGTGTGTATGTTCAGATAAAGATATAAAATCAAACAAGTCAGAATTGCTTATTTTAGAAATCATGCATTCCTAAATTAGTAGTTCCATCAATTTATGAGCTGTACTAATTCTAGGTGTGGGTTGTTGCAAGCTTTCTCTGAAGGACTGTTAATCTTTATTTTATAGAATTTCTTCATTCCTCCATGGTATGCCTAAGCACAAGTACACAGAAATTACTTCTTTAAGTATGAGAATTTTGTGTGCTATGGCAAACAAAATCTTACTAAAATGTAAATTGTTACACATATTTCTAAGTTTTATTCAACAGGCCACATCATAAAATAGGAACATATTAAATGGTTCTTTGCAGATATAATGTACCGACAGAAAGAATTTACTGATTGCCTATCAGGATTATAAAATATTTAAGTATGTGAAAAATATTTCTTAAATAGCTGACTTAAGAAAATTCACTTACTTTTATTTTACTTTAAGATTTCATATAGATGCTGATGGCAACGTGAATCTATTTATGCCATAATATATATCTGACTCATTTTACCCATGAATTTATAACCACTCAAAGGTTCTATCAATGAAAATCATTATTTCTTTTAAATAATTTTCAAGAGAAAACTTAGGAGGCAAAATAATTATAGAAACTTAAGTTTGTTCTAAATGCTTTATGCTTAGATTGTAAAAGTACACACTAATTATACCAAGAGGGTATTGAAAAATAAAAAAGATGAGCAAATTAATATATAATATTAAGATTAAATATCAGATATTTAAATAAAAGCAATGGAAATACAAATTAATATATTTATATAATAATCCATGAAATGAATCAAATTCTACATAAGAAGTTAACTCAAAACTGAGGACAACCACAATCGAGCATTTGTACAGTGGGAAAACTATTTACTTAAAACCTAAGGCAAGCCAGGTGTGGTGGGGCACGCTTGCAATCCAAGTACCTGGGAGACTGAGATAGAAGGATCGCAGGTTCGCAGCCAGTCTCTGCAACTTAGTGAGATCCTGTTTAAAAAAAAAAAAATAGGACTGAGGGTGTAGCTCAGAAGTAGAATGCCCCTGGGTTTAATCCCCAGTGCCACAAAATAAATAAATAAATAAAAAAACAAAAAATAACCTAAGGCAGGGTCTTTGTAGAAATTCTTGCCAACTATGTATTCTCCAGGAAGCTAACACTAATCTTTGTGTTTTTGTTTGGTTTTGTAATTTTATTTTTAGATTAATGGACTGTTTCCAGATGTCATTCTCACCAACATGAGGAAAAATGATTATCGTTGATTTGAAGCTTGGTGAGTTTATCCACAATTAACTTCAGTTCTATTTTACATCAATTTAGGTCATTTAAACCAGGAACTCTGTTTTTGCCAAAATAAGAATTGTAGTTCTATGACTATTTAAAGTTAACTTTTATTTTTACTTGTACTCTGATTTGAAGAGTATAATTTCACTGAAGATGTCCTTAGATTAATCTATCAAATAAAACAAATTGATCAATAGGATGTATTAATCAAATCCCTGTAGTGAAGAGCTATAGTTCTTTTTAAAAATACAAAAGTACAAATTACCCTTTTTGTAATTACCAAAAATATTTCTTAACAGTTCTCAATTGTAAATGTGAATGGGTTTGACTCTGCCACTGTGTATTTGGTGTAAAGTACTGATGGAAATATATTACTTCATGAGAAATACTGTTGGATGTAGGATTGCAGATGTATGTGTGGTGGGGGGGCACAGAAACTGGGGATTGAACCCAGGAGCGTTCTACCTCTGAACTACACCCCCAGCCCTATTTTTTTTTATTTGGAAACAGGGTCTTGCTAAATTTCTGAGGCTGACCACGAACCTACAATCCTCCTGTCTCAGCCTCCCAAGTACTGGGATTATAAGTGTGCACCACCACGCCTAGATCAGATATTTCTTTGTAAACCACTAGTTGTTTTGGAAAGTGTTTGCCATTAGACCGTGAATTATATGTTCTTCGTTTTTGTCAAATGAAATTCCAAATGCTGCCTTCTCGCATCTCATTTTAGAGGTATGAGAATTTTAATTTCTACTCCATCTGCTTCCCATCTTCCAAAATTACTTCAAAATATTCTGTTTTCTTTCTCCTTGTTTAATCTCTTTTTTCTATATGGTTAAGTCTTGCATAGTCCTTTATTATACTTTTACCAGTGTTTTGATTGGAAGACATAGTAAACGCAGAAATTTGACATTTTTACTTGAAACTGGGTTGAATATTTGTAATTTTACCTCTTTGTTTCAATGTAGATGGCATTATGAGGCCACAAGGAGTATTCTGATATTCCAGCAAAGTAGTGGTGCATGGTGATCATGAATCCGGTAGTGGTGCGTGGTGATCGTGATCCGGTAGTGGTGCGTGGTGATCATGAATCCAGATCGTGATCCGGTAGTGGTGCGTGGTGATCATGAATCTGGATCGTGATCCGGTAGTGGTGCGTGGTGATCGTGAATCCAGTAGTGGTGCATGGTGATCGTGATCCGGCAGTAGAAAGTCGCAGGAATGTGAGGGGCTTTCAGTTCCAGCAATCTTCTTGGGCAGGCTGCAGGGTAGTAGGCACTGGGGCAGTGTCCAACAAGTACCATTTCTTAAGGGACTAAAAAACCACAAAACCTCAAAAAATGCAATTCTTTTGTGGTTTATTCATTCTATGCATAATAATCTTGAACAGAATTGTTTCATTAAATATTTTCTGCAATATGCATACATATTTCTTGAATATGTGGGTATGTGTGTGTGTGTGTGTGTGTGTGTGCGTGTGTGTATCAGGCATCTGTATAGAGGGGACAGCCTGCATAATTGTACCTAAGGGGAAACTCTAGCTGGACAATCTGACCTTGTCCCTCTAGCACTCAACCATGTCTGAGCTCTCCTGGCCCAATCCTGCCTGGTAACTTCAACACAGTATGATACACAGGAGATGTGAATTCCTGTAATAGGCTCACCTAATTCTAAAGCTGGAACCCAGTCACTAAAATACTGTGTGAACAACAGAAATATGGGAGCAAAAAAAAAAAAAATGAAAAGAAGGATTTTCAGAGAGTATATTGACATATTGCAGAAAGAATAAGCTTAATGAGAGAAAAATGCTGAGATCTGAGCTGTAATTTAAAAAGGAGAAAAAATAGAGAAAAAAATGAAAGGAGGAAGGAATGTAATCTGACAGAATGTGTATTTCCTGGACATAGAAGAGAGTTTAGGAAATATTTCCTGAGTGACTCACACTGCAGACTTTATTGTAATGATACCCCCTGAAGACATGCAGGCCAGACCGGTCAAATGTCAAAGCCCTGCCCCTCTGCACCAACTGTATTGTTCTGTCAACAGCTTTCACAAACAAAAGATAGAAAGATAGAAATAAAGAGAAAAAGAGAAAGGAAGGAAAGAAGGGGGGAAGGAAGGAAGGAAACAAGTAGTTCCATACAAGTAGCCTTCCATTGTCCTGGTCTCCATTTTCTCTTGTTTTCCTCCATTTTGTTTTGTTTCTGCCCTCCTGACTCCACTGAAACCACTCTCACCCAGTCATTAATGACATTCTTGTCAACAAATCTGACAGCATCTTTCAATCCCTTGCTCCCTTATTTTCTTTCCAGCTTTTAACATTTGATTGGCCACTCTTTCCTTCTGTGTGTTGGGGGGGTACTAGGGATAGAACCCAGGGGTATTCTACCTCCAAGCTACACTCCTAGCCCTATTTTTTTTTTATTTTGAAACAGGGTCTCCCTAAGTTGTGGAGGGCCTCACTAAATTGCTTAGGCTGCCCATGAACCTGAGATCCTCCTGTCTCAGCCTCCCGAGTACTGGGATTGCAGATGTGTGCCACTACACCCGGCCACTCTCTCTTTTTTGATCAGCACATTCTTTGGTTTCTGTGATACTATATTATTCTGACTTTTGTCCTTCAAGCTCCTCTTTCACAGTCTTTCTCTTGTTTGTGTTCTTCAGTCACTCTGGGTGAGTGTATCTTTTCTCAGTGTCCACTCTTCCTGGACATCTCGTTGTATTTGGGGCTTCTTTTATACACTTATGAGAACTGCCTGCCTTTACTGTGGAGTCAAATCTCTCACCCAAACTTGTTCCCTTTCTCTCACGTTCCATACCCAGTGCGTCGACAAAGTCTACCAGTTGTTCCTCCAACATGTCTAAAATCTACTCCCTTCCCTCCACCTCTGCTGCCACCTGCTGTTGTCCCTCACCTGGACACCTGCAACCACCTCCCCAGAGGTCTCCCTGGTTCCATGCTTGCCACACCACGATCCATTCTAGCCATGAAACCATTTGCTTATTCTGAATTCTAAAACCTGTCGTGAATTTCCAGCTCAATATGAAATCAAGGGCCCGGGTGGCTTCATCGGCTCGGTTCCAGCCCATCCTTACAACTTCTCCCACCACTTTCTTGCAGTAATGAACATTTTCAAACATGACTACAGAGCCAATCTTAACTCTAGCCTTTTCTCTCCACTCTCTTCCTGACATACTGCAGGTTCATGTGGCAGTGAAATTTCTTTTCTCGACTAGGACAAGACCCACTGCCTCTTCACCCTTGCCCAGAAGCCCCCTACTTCACCAGCATTTTCCTGCTTATCCTGCTCAATCAGGCTCAGACAGCACTTTACTAGGACACCCTAAGGACATTGAAGTCCTATGAGGCTCCTCCTGTGTGTACCCAGGGGCCCTGTACTTCCTGTATCAACAACCCATCACAGGTGTCTTAATTGCCTATCAATGAGGACAGGAAGAGGAGAAACACCTGTGTGGATCACCAGCTGGCAGCCAGAACTTGGTACATAACAAGTGCTTGCAGATAAATGTTTTGGTATGAATCGATAAAGACTAACATAAAAACCCACTGTTAATCCTCAAAGCCCCAAGTTCAAAACCTCTTATGCCATGTATTGTTATATAAAGGTATCTGAGCTGAGTAAATGCTCATCTGAATTTTAAACTCCAAGTAGCAATGTCCAGAATGGAGAAAACTATACAAGCAACGCCCTGCACCGAATTCATTCATAAGGAGTTTTACTTCTTATTTAGCTATTATACTGTTTTATTCAGCTAATTACAACGAAGAAAATTTTGGTTCAATGTATTGAGAGGGCTTTCTAAAAATAAGAACTGTCCATAAAAGGAAACCTTAAAAGTTGGTGAAATTACTGTCAGTGGGCTTTAAATGAAAAGGTCTTTTTCAGAGATATGTATTTTTAAAACCCCATTATTTAATGAAGAGGTGGGATACGTGAGTTCTAAAGTCACTTAGAAATCCAAGCACCTATATTCTCATACACTATTTATGAGATGAATCATTTTATTCCTCCTCCTCCCACCCCCACAGTGAATGTATTCCAATAACTTCAAGTACCCATCTTACTTTTTCATGATTTATAATTTTGTATGTTCTTTAAATATGGACTGCAACATATTACATTTAAATGACTAAACCATACAAACATATACTGTATTTCTTTAGAAAAATGAGCAGGCGGAATTGTTGGATTTGTAAGATGTGCAGACATGAATCTAAAAGGCTTCCTTCAAGGTAAGTAGCATCCAAACTCTATGGCCATTTTAAGACATGTTTATCACATGATAAAAACATGTGCATTTATTTAACTGCTCTCGATATATTTTGTTCAGAAAGTAAATTTTGATTTTGCATTTACAAATGAGTAATTCCACCAGAAGAGCAACCATGTATTACACCAAGATTCCATTTTCATTATTCATGGTTTACACTTGAGAATTCACAAGTTAACAGTTTTTAGAGAACCTACCGTGAATTTTTAACCGTTATATTGTTTGTGCTAAAAGATGATTTTTTGATCCAAAACATTTCATAGTTCAAACCCTCCATGCGTGAAGTACCAGAAACCTTCATTCCTGGGTGGTAATTATGAGACTGGATGGGTAACCAAAACCTTATCAAATCTTCCAATCTCCTTAAGCTTGACCACAACTAAAAACATAGCCATGTGGATGAGAACAGGGACTGAATTAAAATGGAAAGTCTAATTCTCGAGAAGGATATCAAGCCATTCATTGAATTTACTCACCACAAAGAATTCCCAGGTTGAAGATTCCTGTTGGGTTAGCCTTGAGTGTCTAACCTAGTCCCGGTCAAGACGCAGTTCTGTCCACCCACATCTCACTGTAGTCAGAGCTCCTGGCCTGCTGCTCCTCTGCTAAAGTACTGAATTCCAAACATGCATGCAAACTGCTGCGTGGTGGGGAGAATGAGTGGTGGGTGGAAGAGAGAGCAAGACTCACAGCTCAGCCGTTTAAATGCCTGTTGAGCTACACAGGTGAGTCCAAGAAGAAAGATGGAGCAGCCTGATTGGGAACAGCTTTCTTTTCTTCTCCTGGTGATTCCCATGGAACATCACCATCAGAGCTTGCATTTCTTGCTACCTGTCTCATAGACCCACCAGGAGGGAAGGAAAAGGTCAAGAAAATGAGAATTCAAGGTGGGCGTGTTGGTGCACACTTGTAATCCTAGTACTTGGGAGCCTGAGACAGGAGGATCGCAGGTTTGTGGCCAGCCTCAGCAACTTAGTGAGGCCCTCTGCAAGTTTGGTGAGACCCTGTTTCAAAATAAAATAGGGCTGGGGATGGAACTCAGAGCTAGAATGCCCCTGGGTCCAATCCCAAGCACCACCAAAAATAAAATGAAAATTCACATTTATGGAAGGCTGCTTGATAGCAGTCATTTGATAAGTGCTTTGCATTTACAAACCTAGTTGTTTTCATGATAACTTTGTGAGATAGATATTATTTTCTACATTTCATGGATAATGAAACTAAGGTTTGGAGATTGTAAGTATGGTAAGACCAGAAACTAGTGCAGCACTGGGATTAGAACCTAGAAGTGTCAGACTCCAAACACTCTTCATGCCTCTTTCCACCATGTCATGATGTCTCAAAATGCCACACGTGATACCGTTCACTGCCCGTCAGCTGGAAAGAGAGGCAGGATGCGAAACTGGAGAACTGTATCAGGAAACGCCAGTGGGTGAGGGGACAAAGGTGTTTAAGATAATTCCGATGAGAGCCCCTGGAAAGTCATGAGCCCGCACAAAACTTGTGAGATGGAAGAAATTACCAGCAAAAATGAGATTTCAACAAAAACAAACTTTACCTCTATGTGTAATTAATCATGATTTATCTCCATAAATCTCATGACTCTTAGAGTCAAAGAAATTTTTTGCCACCAATTTCCAACACCTAATTTTAAGCTAACCGAGCGCAATGATAGCATCTTCCCTTCCCTCATGTTGTAGATTTTATTCTTTCTTTTTTTGTGTGTGGTACTGGGGGTTGAACCCAGGGGCATTCTACCTCCAAGCTGCACCCCCAGCCCTTTTTTTTATTCTTCATTTTGAAACAGGGTCTAACTAAGTTGCAGAGGGCCTCACTAAGTAGCTGAGGCTGACCACGAACCCAGATCCTCCTGTCTTAGCCTCCCAAGTACTGGGATTACAAGCCTGTGCCACCATGCCTGGCTAGATTTTATTCTTTCTTATGTAATGGAAATGAGTGGAACAGATAGACACGCTATAAAGCCTGCCTAGCACTTTCCATTTCACTGAATTGAGAAGGTTATTTCAGGTTACTCTTTCTAAAGTTCTAATAAGAGAAAAGAACAATGAGTCAGATATAATTTCACGGAAAAAAATTTTAAGCAATCTTAACACAGTACACTGTTAAGCCTCAGTACCGAACAGCCCATCCCAAAGAGAGGGGATCCACCTGAAATTTTTAGAAAACAAAATATTTGACCTTTATAGGATTCCTGCTGGGCCCTCTACCCGGTGCCATGAAAGGGCCTGGTGGACTGGCAGAAGCCTGCTCTAGAGTACCGGGCCTCTCCCACGTGGCAGTAATTCAGCATATTAATGGCAAAGATGGCGCTGGCGAATTCCTCAGAGGGAGGTCCCGCTGAAAGCCCCACCTAGCCTCAGGAGGGCTGTGATAGGTAGTTACCTCCTTCCGTGCTCACAGACGACAGGCACCTCTACCTATGATAGATCACAGGAGGGCGTGGTGCCACACCCTACTGATTGCGAATTTCCTGTATTGCCTCTACTATAAAAGAGAGATATGGCTTTCTAATAAACGAGATCTTGCCAGACTTGACTCCCGGTCCGAGGTGTGTTTTTCTTCGGGCGGACGGCGTGTGCTCCCCTGTCAGCTTACGTGCCACTTTTGGGCGGGGCCCGAGAGGCTGGTACCCCAAGAGATTCCCAGTATGTTTCCATGTCCTGGAGTTTTTTAACCTCTTTATTCTTCCTGCATAAGGTTAGGAACCTGCTAATGCTGGTCCCTCAGCACTAATCTTGGGCCTCACTCTGACAGTACAGCCAAGGGACATATCTTGCTTGTATCTATAGCTATCTTTGATTATATCCTATTGTTGAAAGCAGGAACATCAAGAATGTACCATTAAGCTGAAAGGAGCACAATTCACAGTAGCCAAATTATGGAACCAACCTAGGTGTCCATCAACAGATGACTAGATTACAAAATTATGGAATATACACACCATGGAATTCTACTCAGCACTAGAGAAGAACAAAATTATGTCATTTGCAGGAAAATGGATGGACCTAGAGAACATTATGTTAAGTGACATTAGATAGTGACAGAAAGTGAAGGGTCATCTGTTTCTTCTCTTCTGTGGAAGCTAGGGATACAAGAGGGACTTTAGATAATGGAGGAGAAACCCCAGTGGAGAAACAGAAGGGTTCTGAGAGGGTGGAGAATTAATGAAGGAAACGCTTCCATTGACGGTATGTACATATGTGAAATTATCAATGCCAATCTCAATACCATGTATGGGAAAGGGGAGGAAATAGGGAAGGAGTCGGGAGGAGGCTTACCAAGTGCTGTGTGCATGTATGTCCCTATCACTCTGAACTACATTATGATGTGAGACTACAGTGCAACAATAAAAGTATATTACAAAAATAAAAATATTAATTAATTAATCCAGCTGGGCGTGGTGGCTCATGTCTGTACTCTCAGTACTTGGGAGGCTGAGACAAGAGGATAATGGGTTCAAGGCCAGCCTCAGCAACTTAGTGAGACCCTCAGCAATTTAGCAAGACCCGTTTTTTGGTTTGTTTTGTTTTTGTTTTTGTGGTACTAGGGATGGAACCCAGAGGTATTCCACCTCTGGGCTATACCTCAGCCCTGTTGGTTTTTTTTTTTTTTAAACAGGGTCTCACTTGGTGGATGAAAGTCTCACTACTTGCTGAGGCTGTCCTCAAACCTGCAATCCTCTGGTCTCAGCCTCCCAAGTACTGGGATTACAGACGTTCACCACCATGCCCAGCTCAGGACTCTGTTTCAAGGTATAAAGTGCTGGGGATGTAGCTCATAGGTAGGATGCCTGTGGGTTCAATCCTCAGTACCAAAAACAATGTACCATAAACTAAATGGCATTAACTATTTTTAAAAATTATCTGTATGTGAGACTATAGTCACTCACCAATTCACCTCATGAAGCTTACCAACATGAATAGAAGTGGGGCCTCAAGGCCAGCATCTTTCACAAATGTTTTCTAAATAGAAAATGGCTTTGTTTATACTGCTTTGGTCAAGTGTATCTTTACATATTATACTACAATTCAAATTATTTTATTTTTTATTTTTTATTTATTTTTTTGCGGTACTGGGGGTTGAACCCAGGGGCATTCTACCTCCGAGCTACACCCCCAGCCCTATTTTTTATTCTTTATTTTGAAACAGGGTCTCACTAAGTTGCGGAGGGCCTCACTAAGTAGCTGAGGCTGGCTGCGAACCCAGATCCTCCAGTCTCAGCCTCCCAAGTACTGGGATTACAAGCATACGCCACCACGCCCGGCTCTACAATTCAAATTAAAACCTCCAAAATACAAAAAAGTCATAGCACATAAGAGAATGAGAAAATAATAGATAGATACAGGATTACTAACTTTACTATTTAAGCATAGGCACATAGGTTTCTGTGGACAAAGTCTAAGATTTTAATAGATAAATGGTTACCTACTTTGCTGGTGGAAGAAAAACACACAATGCACAACCTGCCAAAACAATTTGGCAATCTGTACCTTAAGATTATGTGTATTTGTTTGTGTGTTTTTTTTACCCACTTTGAATCTATTTCTACTAATTGCCTAAGAAATTACCCTATGTGGGCACAGCAAGCCTTAAACACAGGCTATGTGTGGTTTTAGTGGTGAAAAACAAGAAAAATCAAAATGCCTCTTGAATAATTATATAAATTATGGAATGCCCCGCCATAATAAAAATACTACACATCACTAAAATGATATGACTGTGAGTGGTTATATAATTATAATTTGTAACACTATAAATGATCGAGACAATTGTAGTCACATATAAAATGCTTATGAGAAGCGTATGCACACTCGGTATGAGCACTTTTTGGTTAAAGACACACAAATTACATATAACAAAATAACTAAAGCCATCTATCAAAATATTAATAGTAGAAATTTGGGAATAGGAGGATTATAGGACTATGCTTCTTTTTTTTTTATACAGGGGATTAAACCCAGAGGCATTCTACCTCTGAATTACACCCCCAGCCCTATTTAATTTAATTTTTTTTTATTTTGAAACAGGATCTCACTAAGTAGCGAGGGCCTCACTAAGTTGCTGAGGCTGGCCTCAAACTTGCTATCTTCCTGTCTCAGTCTCCCAAGTACTGGAATTATAGACAAACACCACCATGCCTCATTTTTCTTTATCTTTTTAATACTTATTATATTTTCAAGGACATGCTACTTTTATGATTTAAAAAAATTTAGATAGTAAAAATAACGTGTGAAAGATCACAGGAAGATAAAGTCCTATCCAAACGCACACACAAATGGGGTGTAATTGTAATTTGGCATTATTTTCAAGGTAATATAGTTCTATAATTTATTCAGCAAAACCCTTGAGAATGCTTTAGCCCAATCAGAACTTTTGTTTCTTTCCACAGCCTTACTTTGGAGGAAGTGTTACAGTGGGCCCAATCCTTTGAAGAGTTGATGGCTACAGAATGTGAGTGTTCCGCACGTGTCATCTTTGAATGACTAGTGCGTGTCATTCTTGGCTGTGGGGGAGATGATGAACCTATGCGCTGCTCCTCTCGCTGCCTTCGAAATGCAACTGACACAGTTAAAAAAGGAAAACCTGAAAATAGTCTGTCGTGCCAACCACTGTCATTTTCTCTGGTGTTAATTAAAACAAGATTAGTCACTGTGGATATTTATTCTTCCCAAGTGTATGTATAAAACCTCTTGGGAAAAAATTGCTGAAATAGTAACACATACTGAAATATACTGTCTTACCATAGTCTTCTAAAGTTAGTATCTTTAAAAAATAAAACAACAATTTGCTGTTCTAAGTGCTTTCAAAAGTGAGAATGAATTTGAGCCTTGAGGGTCTAAAACTTCTCAAAGTTTATCCGTGTCTGGTTTAAGCAGGACTTGTGTATGGCTCTGTGTAGAACTGTATATGAGTATCAACATTCGGATGGTGTAAGTGAAAGATAACAGCAATGGATATGAAGAGATAAATTCATAGGCTCAGAGCAGGAAATATGAAGGAGGATGTGTACTCAGGGGAACTGCCAATCATGTTTGGGGTAGGAAACTACAGGTTGGAGAGTATGATAAACCCAGAAGACAGTACAGAAAAAAATGTAATAGGCACTCACAGGAAGTTCTCTATTAAATTTTATTCATTTTTAAAAATGAAGCTGGTGCCACTCGAATGTTTGTTAATTTTTGCCTATAGACCCATCTTTTTTTAATCTAGGATCCCCTTTTAGGCTCACTGTGAAGGAGGAATCTGTTTAGAGCTGTTGACTGCAGAGGGGAGTTAGCTGTGCTGCCAGTTTTTACTAGTGGGCGTGCAATGCTTGTTCTAGACAGGTGGCTCCTGTCACTCCCGGGGAGTACTCAGGGGTACTACCTGCTCTCCCCGACACGAGGACCCTGTTTGTGGACCCTTGGCTACTCCTGCTGAAACAATCATTCCAGCACTTGCTTCTCAGCCCCTCCCCTCCTGCGAGGACCGACAGTCCCAGGCCTGGGTCCCACCTGAGCTCCCACCTCCTGTTACAGGCCTTTCCAGTGAAAGTCCACATTTTACCATAGCTTCTCTTTTTGATCAATTTCAAACTATGCCTTTCACTCTCTGCATTCCTCACCGTTTTGTGGTCCAATTTACCATCATGACTGTGCATTTTAAAAAATATCTTTTGAGTAGGTTTTAGAACATTTAAATGGGAGGAAGAGACCAAAAAAATATATGTATGCTTAGTCAGCTATATTGATTCTTCCTCTGCTAATAGTTAGGATGTCAGTCCCAACACTCTGTAATACGTTTTTGCAACATTGCCAGATTAATCTCCCTTTTGGAGTTTCATACTCTCCATCTGTAAAATTGTTATAATCTATATGTTCAGCGTTATTGTACAAGTTGAATATAAAACACCTAGTTCAATGCCGGTATAGATGAGCATGTAGTCAGTAGTTATTAGTAATTAAATGCATGTCTCTAAAGAGCAATCTTTTTTCTCTGCTTCCTATTAAAAAGTCCAAAATCTTGGTATCCAGGATGCCCTATACTCTAACACAACACATTTTCTCAAGGTTACCCCCCCAGGGTTACTTTTGCTCGTGTGTGTGTGTGTGTGTGTGTGTGTGTGTGTGTGTGTTGCTGGAGATTGAACCCAGGGGCATTCTAACTCTGAGCTATACCCCCAGCCCTATTTTATTTTTTTATTTGGAAGCAGGATCTTGCTAAGTTGTTGAGGGCCTCATTAAATTGCTGAGGCTGGCTTTAAGCCTGCGATCCTCCTGTCTCAGCCTCCCAAGTACTGGCATTACAGGCGTGCACCACCGCGCCGGCTTCCGTTTTCTGCTTGTGCATCTGTGACTCTCCTGCTCCAGACTTTGGCTCAAAGTGCTTTTTGTCTCCTCTACCTATCCTACCCACCTCTGAAAGTAAAATTCCTGTTCTACCTTTTCCATGAAGCCTCTTAGGAATATTTTTTCCTCCCTCTTCTAATTTATGAGTATCATTATTTGTTCTGTTTTTAATTGTAGCAAGTTTGCATAATGGGTTTTTTTCCACAGCAGCTTGCTCAGCAGATCGTAAATTCCTTAAGAGTATATTGCCTCTTATTTGCTTTTTATCCCCCTGAGAGACTAAAAACAGGCTTTGGACCTAGTGGGCATGCAATAAATGTTCAATGAGTAAATGCAAGGTAAATATTAGTAAGAAAAGATCAAAATGCCAGGCTGTATCATGTAAATCGACGTGGCAGCACTGGGAACCTCAATTGCTTGGCAGGGATCTTAAGTGGGTGCTTGCCTGGCTAGAATTAGCAATGTAGAGTTCTGGTGTCCTGAGAAGAAGCGGAGTCCACAGAGAAGAGGAAAACAGCACATTGTTCTTTATAAAAGCCAGAAATCAAATTAGTATGAAGTTCATATAAAAATTTGTCCATCACATAATTAAAAAGTGATAAAGCAAATCATTCTATGGACCAGCCAATCAGAAAGATAAAACTAAGAATATAAACATGTTCTAGACAATACTAATATTTACATTACCCAAGGACACCAGCAAAATTCATCCTTTAAGCTAAGATATGCAGATGACTACTTTAAGATAAGTGAAAACACTGTTTCTAGGAACATATAGTTCAGAAACCCACATGGAAAGGAAACATCTTAGCCTGGGTCTCAATAGATGAGCAGAAACTGTTTTAGAAGATGTTTGTTGGGAATCCACTAAGTAATACTATTGTCAACACAATACAAGGTTTTTGTGGAAAGGGGAGATCTAAAAGCCATCAATTTGAGAACAGAACTCTGGCAAAATTCAGACTTTAGTTAGAAATTAAGCATGTTAGTCACATAGACATATTCTAGATGCTATCTAATGATACATTTTGACAAGTTTTTTTTAATTGTGAAAGACATTTTTTTAAAAAATCCTGTGTGCCTTGGATCAATATTCATTCAATAAATATGTATTAAGCACTTCTGAGGTTTCAGGCAATGTGCTTGGGAAAAAGAATCCCTTGTGCTCATGTGGCACATAAAATACCACAGAGGAAATAAAAAGGATTTTTCAAAAACTGAACACACCCTAGGAAAGAATAAGGAGGATTGCCATTTATGGCACACTAGGGTAAAATAGAAAATAACTACTAAAGTAACTTTTTATAGCATCCTGAATGGAATCCCAAAGGCAAGACAAACACATACTTTCATATTTTTATTTTATTTTATACTTTTATTAGTGTATTGTAATTATACATCATAGTGAGGTTCAAAGAGATACAAACATGCATGCACCCAGCACTTGGTGTACTTCCTTCCACATCCATATACATTGACAAAAATGTTCACGTAAGTCTGCATAAATGGCTAACTGGCAGTATTTTAAAGATAGGAAACTAGTTTAAAAGTAATCCAAGTGGAGATAAATGGGCGTGTCATTCACTGAAAATAAGAAACCAGTTTTATCTTAAAAAAATTCTTCACAATGAATTAGGCAGAAAACTACTTGGCAAAATTTCCAACCTGATAGCTGATAGAGAATTCTTCAAGTTCCCAAACATTCGAGTTGTCAAGAAATAATCAAATTATTTTCAAATGGACATATCAGTAATGATAAGATTTTAAATGTACCAGGAAAAATTTTGCCACCTTCCCATAAAGACACCTGAGATTTACCTAAGACTTCCCCTTCAATGATGGTGACCCAAAATAATAGCACTACAACTAAAACCACTGTCAGAGCATCAGGCATCACCAAGGTGAAAACTGGAAACAACATTCTATGGGTATTTCTGATGACTAAGCCTTCACTGAGAAATACTAGAACTGGAAAAGGTACAGGGACATTCACTTGAAATAATAGAGGACCAGTAATCACCTCAAACCCGGCGATTCTTCCAACTGGAAAGGTCAAGACTAAAAAATAATCAAAATTTATAATGCCAGAAAGATGCAGAAGGCATACATTTATATGTGTTAACTAATTCTCCAAAGATGAGCATAGCAGTGGCTCACTGATATATTTGCATAAGTTATGCTTCATACAAATAAATAAGACGCTGAGTTCCAAGTTATTCCCTTGGATGATTCAGTCAGTCCTGCTGTGTGTCTGGCAGAACATCCAAGCACTGGGGACATTGGGGTGAAACAGGTGTCCAAGGTCAGTGTGCTCAGCTCGTGTGCTCCCTTCTGAGGGAGGACACAGACAAACAAGCCAGCAAATTAGTGGGTAAGTGATTTCATCAAGTGGTAAGTGCTTTGCAGAAGCCAAAACCAGGTGGTATGACAAAGAAAGTCAGACAGAAGAGCCTGAATAATTGAATAATTTATCAGTTGTCAGAAGAAGTAAAATGTGAACAAGGAACTGAGCAATAAAGAGCAGCCAACCATGCTGAGGGCTGTGGGCAGAAGAGGCTCTGAGATGAGAGTGAGGTTATTGCCTTCAAATAACTGAAAGAAATCCAATACAACAGAAGCACAGGGCCTTAAGGGCACATGAATGACCTTCAACTGGGGAGAAACAAGACTCAACATGCTTTTCAAAGATCCCCCTGGTTCTTTTCTGAAGAATAGGAACAGAGAGACTAGTTAGAAGGCTGTTGCAATAAACCAGGCATAACTAGAACTCAGTGGGGGGAGACAAGGCTGGGAGTGATTAGTCTAGAGATGCTAAGGAATGTCACTGCAGGTCTATGAGATCACTAGAGGGAGAGTTCAGATAGAGGAGAACAGAAATCCAGAGGTAGTATTAGGTGCACAGTAATGTTTCCAATCCAGGAAGAGGAGGGGTCAGCCAAGCAGATGGGAAAGGGGCATCAGCTGAGTTAAAGGTGAAAAAAACACTGTGTCATCATGGAAGCCAGAGGAAATGGTTGTTTCAAGAAGGGAGCCATGCACTATGTCAAGGATGGCTCAGAAGTCAGGTCAGGTGAGGAAGGAGCAGCACCCACTGGACATGGCACCATGGAAGCCAATGGTACCTGGACAAGAGCAGTTCCAGAGGCATGGTGGAGATCGGTGGGACAAGAGGGCGTGAGGTAGGGGTTAACACACATAAATTTTGATGTGACATTCATCCAACAAAAGAGCAGAAGCTGGAGACGGCTGGCTGGGAAGCCTTCTGTGCTTCCCTTCACAACAAAAGATCAATACAAGGTGAAAACAATAGCTATGTCATGGAAGTGTGTGAGACAGTGTCAGTGCAGTAGGGACACAGCAGAAATATTACCAATCATGGAGATATGCTGCAGCCTCATAAAGAAGGGAACTAAGTACATAGCATCTCCCCTTCCATCTCTCAAGATCAACCCTGAACCAAGAGGGACATCATTCAGCAAAGAAAGGGTAGATAGGAGGCCCTCGGTTGCCCCTGCTCATTCCACAGACACCTGAGGCGCTTACTGAATTGCTGTGTTGGCATAGAGAAATAGCCTAGCCCACCCTGTGCCCTCCCCTGCCCAGGCTCTTGCTGTGTAGGGCCACCTTGAGACCTCACCCACCCCAAGCAGCCAGGCAGTTGCCCCTGGCAGCTCCACTGACCCAGCCCTGTGGCCCACCAGGGGGACAAGCCCAGACCACCTTCCCATGGCCCAGGATATACCTGGACAGTCCATATTGAGTAGCCTGGCCTGCAGAAAACAGTCAGAAGGCCCTGGTCACCCACCATCCATCCCAGGAAACTGCTAGACAGAAGCATCCAGGTGGCCATGCCCACTTACCCTTGACCCACTAATGTAGCTTGGACTCTGGCCAGAGCAGATCAGTTCACAAAGGCCCAGGGAAGCTGATAAGTGGCCCCATATACCCAACTATAATTCTGGAGGGCAGCCAAGCAACCTTTCCTGAGTAGCTCAGCCCATCGAGACCTCTCCCCCAGGAAGTAACTGGGCATCCTTGCCCATCTTCCTGTGGCTCCAAGAAGCAGTTGAGTAACCTATTCTCAGAAGCCTGGCCCACTGAGAGGCCCTGGGAAGCAGTTGAGGAGGATTCCCTGAGCAGATCAGCCCCAAGAGGCCTTGCAAAGTCACCTGTGCAGTCTTTAGACACTGGCAGGCACCCCACCTCACTACTAGACACACTGCGCCATACCCACCTGGTGGGCCCACTGGTGTGACCTCACCCTGACATGGGCTATAGAAACTGATGAGCCCCATATCCCTGCAGCCAGGTGCACCATGCCCAGAGCTTCCAGCAAACCTACCCTGCTTAAGGGAGCTGAGCTTCAGCTAGCAGTGCAATCCACAACCCTGAAGCCCAGGCCACAGAGACACCTGCAGGCATTGCCAACATGGGTCACAGCTGAGGAGGCTACATGGATGCTCTACTAAAGTGACCAGCCTGGAACCAAAACCAATGCAACATATGTAAATGACACCCTAGGACACATCACCAGCAGAGAGTCTTTCACTATGAAAGCCACCCTATAAAATTGGAAGAGGTACCTGACCCACCAGATGCAAAATCAACAATGTTGGGACACAAGCAGCATGAACAAACAAGGTAACATGATGTCTACAAAGGACACTATAGCTCTATGGCAGCTACACCAGAGATAAGGAAATCAATGAATTGTCTGACAAAGAAATCAAAACAATGATTTAAAAAAAACTTACTGAGATATAAGAGGATATAGAAAGAAAGTGCATTAAAATTAGGAAGACAGTTTGTGATATGAATAAGAAATTTAAAGCCGGGTGTGGTGGCGCACGCTTGTAATCCCAGTACTTTGGGAGGCGGAGACCGGAGGATCCGGGTTCACGGCAAGCCTCAGCTCTCTCTCTCTCTCTCTCTCTCTCTCTCCTTAGTGAGGCCCTCCACAACTTCGTGAGACCCGGTTTCAAAATAAAGTATAAAAAATAGGGCCAGGGGCGTAGCGCGGAGGTAGAACGCCCCCGCGTTCAATCCCCGGTACCGCAAAAAAAAAAAAGAAAAAAGAAATTTAGCAGAGATAGAGATCTTAAGAAAAACTAATTAAAAAATGCCAGTTATAGAACTCAATAAATGAAATAAAAAATACAGTGAGAAACTGAACAGCAGAATTAATCAGGCAAAATAAAGAGTTTCTGAGCTTGAAGACAGGTCATTTGAAATAACCCAGTCTGATTTTTAAAAAAGAAGAAGAAATACATGTATCTATTTTAAAGAAATGAAGAAAGCCACTGAAACTATGGGACACCATTAAGCCATTAAGTGAACAAAACTATACATTATTGGTGGTTGAGAAGGAAAAGAGAAAATGTTTATAAAACCTGTTCAACAAAATAATTGCTGAAAGTTTTCTAAATCTTGGGAAAGATATCAATATCAATATTCAGGTCCAAGAAGCTCAAATTACCCCTAATATACATGGCCTGTCTGAGACAAATTATAGTCAAATTGTCAAAAGTACAAGATAAAGAGAAAATTCTAAAAGCAGTAAAAGAAAAACATAAAGTCACTTTTAAGGGAATTCCTATTAGACTCACAGCAGATTTCTTAGCAAAAGTCTTACAGGCCAGGAGAGAATGGAATAATGTGTTTAAATTCCTGAAAGAAAAATAAGTCACCCCAAAACATTATATCCAGCAAAACTGTCCTTCAGAAATGAAAGCAAAATAGGCTTCCCAAGAAAAGCAAACACTGAGGAAATTTATCAACCATCAGACCAGTTGTACTTGAATAGCAGGAACAAGTTAAGCCTGAAGTTGGTAGAAGGAAAGAAATAACAAAGATTAGAGCCAAAATAAACAAAATAGAGACTAAAAAGATAATACAAAAGATCAATGAAATGAAGAATTGGTTTTTGAAAAGACAAAATTGGTATGCTTTTGAGTAGACTTGAGTAATCAAGAAGAAAAAAGAAAGGAAACCTAAAATAAAATCAGAGATAAAAAGAAGACATTACAACTGATATCACAGCAATGCAAAGGATTGTTAGGGACTGTAATGAACTATACCTTAACAAGCTAGAAAACCTAGAAGATACAGACACATTTCTGGACACATGGAACCTACCAAAATGGAACCATGATAACACAGAAAATCTGAACAGACTAGTAACAAGTGACAAGATGAAATAGGTCATTGAAAATCTCCCAAGAAAGGACAGCTGAATGGAGTCACCGCTAAGTCTTACCAAACTTTTAAAAAAGAGCTAATATCAATTCTTCTCAAACTATTTCAACGTAATGAAATGAAGGGAACCCTTCCAAACTCATTCAGTGAGGCCAGTATGACTCCGATACTAAAACTAGACAAGGAAACAGCTGAAAAAAGAAAAGTACAGATCAATATCCCTTATGAAGATAAATGCAAAAATCCTCAACAAAATACTAGTAAAATGAGTACAAAGCACACACAAAAAGATTACACACCATAGTTAAGTGAAATAAATCAGGCACAGGAAGACATTCTCACTTACATGTGGAGGCAAAAATGTTGATCTCAAGGAAGTAGAGACTAGAAGGGTGTTTGGGAAAGAGGAATAGAGACAGGACAGGCCATGCGTACAGGGGTGCAGTTGGGTAGGAAGAATGACTTCTCTGTTAAATAATGTATTGGGGCATTGTAATGATACATCACAGTGAGATTCAACGAGATCCATTCATACATGCACACATCACTTGGTGTGTTTCCCTCCCCGCTCCCCGTCCTTCTTCCCCATACATGTTAGTGATATTGGGAGTGATACTTCATTCGTAGATATAACATTATTTTGAACTGTTTCCTTCCTCTCTTTTCCTCTTTCCCTCCCCACCTCCCTCCCCCAGCCCCCTTCCACTTGTCTACTGGTCTGTCTTCATTTATCTTAAGTCCTTTTGTTTCCTCTTTTCTCTCTAGCTTCCACATATGAGAGAAAACATGTGGCCCCTGACTTTGTGAGGCTGATTATCATATTGCCAAAGACTGTTCCATATTGATGAACCATCTGTGATGGCTGGTGTCTCTTTATCCTCATAATGGTAGAGCAGAAATTAGAAGTTAAAAATAGATAGCTGGGCATGGTGGCGCATGCTTGTAATCCCAGTATTTGGGAGACTGAAACAGGCAAAGGCAAGTTTGAGGCCAGCCTCAGCAATTTATAAGACCCTCAGCAACTTTTGAGACCCTGTTTCAAATTTTTAAATTTTAAAAATGGGGAGTTGGGGTGTAGCTTAGAGGTAGAATGTCCCTGGGTTCAATCCCCATTACTGGAGGAGGAAGAGGAGAAGGAAGAGGAGGAGGAAGAGGAGGAGGAAGAGGAGGAGGAGGAGGAGGAGGAGGAGGA
>PVJS01032817.1:0-22539 GCA_004027185.1 Glis glis | reverse complement strand
TTATTTTGAAACCGGGTCTCACAAAGTTGCGGAGGGCCTCACTAAGTAGAGAGAGAGAGAGAGAGAGAGAGGAACAGGGAGAGAGAGAGAGAGAGAGAGAGAGAGCTGAGGCTGGCCGTGAACCCGGATCCTCCGGTCTCCGCCTCCCAAAGTACTGGGATTACAAGCATGCACCACCACGCCCAGCTTAAAATGCATATTTTTAAATTTTATATGTAATGAAGTTTTGCATTATGCTTATGTTTTATAGTTATCCTCATTTTATATCATGGAATATTGCTTTTTTCTTCATACTGGTGATGTAACATTTTCATATTTAAGTTTTCTGGGAGTAAAAATCCAGGGGACCTAAATAACAATATTCAATTAATAACTATATAAAAATGATTTGTAAAAATAATGATGGTAGAATAAAAATGAGACCACAATAATTATTTTTAAAATGTTAACAATCCTAATAAGAAGCAATTTGAAATAATAAGATTATGACATGGCTGTGTAAACTGAACAATTTACTCAGACTCCATATTTTAGTTTATTCTTCTGTGAAAAAGGGTAATAATCATTCCAAGCCAGGAATACTATAGTGTGGATAAAATTATATATAGTTTTTTTGAGATTGTAAATACACACACACACACACACACACACACACACAAATATGTTTATGCACACAGTGAACATTCAGTGGCATGTGTAAAATTAGTATATCTAATCTAATATAGTTTTATTGGCAAAATTTTCAATAAGCTAGTTTATATCATTAGTGAAATGAAACCACCTATACCAAGAACAAAGACACAGGGCCTCTATAAAATTATCTTTTATTTGTACACTAATTGCCACTAATTGATCTCGATAAACAGCCCTTCAGTACTATGTCTATTTGGAAAATCAAGGGCAACTTCAGAAAATTTGGGGGAAAAATATATAAAATTACAAAATCATGACTTGCTACTTAATACTCCTAAAGAGGATAAAGTCATATAGAAAAATGTAAATATTTTATTAAGAAATATAAAAAGAAGTTGGGTATAATGGTACATGCCTGTAACTCCAGTACTTGGGAGGCTCAAACAGGAGGATTGTAGGTTCAAGACCACCCTCACCAGCTTCACAAGCCCCTCAGCAGCTCAATGAGACAACTGTTTCAAAATAAAAAAAATAAAATAGGGCTGGGGGTATAGCTCAGAGGGAGAACATTTCTGGATTCAATCCCCAGTACCAAACAAAAAGTAAAAAAATAAGAAACTCAATATAAATGACTAAATTAGTTTTTGTTGGTAATCAGTCTCATTGTGAAGTTGAATGCTTGCATTTGAGTAGAGATATTAAAGCCATGATAAATAATCAAAGGATTAAAGCAAATTTTTTTATAAGTTTGGTGCACCAGAGGTTAAAAAAATCTTTCTGTAGTTATTAGGAAATGATGGATCCTCAGATTAATTTAATTTCTAGTGTATCTAATCTGTACTGTTGAAAAATATGTAGTAACTCTAACTACAAATTACTGCCATTTGATCCTTGATGGATTAGATTAGGTAGTTTTATGAGCATTATAACTTTTGTGTTAACATTTAGAGAAAAAATAACAAGAGGCCTGATTTGGGGCTTTCTGAGCAGTGTTCAGTCTTCTGCTGGGGGCTTCAAGCTTCGTGGCCACACCAGCTATTTGACAGACACTTGCTTGGCCGGGTAGCATTTAAGTCAGGCATTGCTGCACCTCCTAATGCAATTTTACCTTCAATAAAAAGTTACTGTTTTTACATTTCTGAATTTCTTTATTTCATTTGCTGAGTTTCCCAATTCTGCCTACTGTTTTATTTAACAACTTAATAAAGTGTGAGGTGTTTCCTTTGGAAAGGCTTTAGGGGATCATTTCTTTGTGCCTTTCCTAAGGAAGTGCTTTATGATCCAGGCAGAATTATTGCCAACCTGCATTCGCTCTTCAGGGAAAGAGCACATAGCTTGGTTCAATATGGAATTTAATTATTGCTAACATTAATATGCGATGACCCCCCAAAGAATAAATCATTGAAGAAAAAGTGAAGAATACTTCATTCACCTTAAAATAAAATATGCTGAAAGTGGTTGTATGTAAAGTTACTGGACCGTATTGTTTTTCTTCTTCTTTTTAATCCCCCTATTCTCACTACTCTAGCTTTATTTTATCATTTCCCAGAGCACTTTCTGCATTCCTTTTCTTCCTGCCTCGATAATACACTTCTGAGAATTCCAACTCTAGTTTGATACAGCATTTAGGTCCCTGTTCTAAGTTCTATTGAATTTAATCATGGGGTCACTTGAACCAAGTGCTCTGCTGTTTCTAATCTACTAACTGCACATTTTCTCGAAGATTGGATAGGACCAGTCCTATTAGGATTTCTGACACAGAAGGTCAATAATTCTTTATTTCATCCATAATTTTATATTTTATTGTCCTACACCTCTCAAAAGTTTCACAGTTTGTGTGGAGAAAATGAAATCTCCTATCACTAAGCTAGATTGCTATTTTCTTGTCTTCTTAACGTTATCATGAGACTTATTATTCTTTTCTGTTCAATTTCAAGTTTTCCACTTGGTAACTTTTATCTTTTATCTCTATCATTTAGATACAATATTACAATATAATGTACACTCATTTCTATGCAGTCGTATTTTTAAATGATCCAGTTTAATTAAGTTGAACTGAGTTTTAATAAAACTGTGAAGACTATAAACAGTTTGCCTAATGTGCTTTTAAGTAAGATAAATTTACATTTAGTGAAACTCAAAGATCTTAGGTTCTTATTCAGTGAGTTTTGATAAATGCTTACATATATAACCACCATCCTAATCACTATATATATATTTCCATTACCCGAAGTTTTCCCATGCCTTCTTGACATCAATTCTCAGTCCATATAAGCCACCACTATTCTGAGTCCTATGATTAGAAATTAATGTTTCATGTTCTTAGACTACTTTCTTCTACTCTTAAATTTCATATAAATGATATCACTCAGTAAATAACATTTTCTGTCAATCTTTCTTAGGTAAATAAGGTTTTGAGTTTCATACTGTGGTTGTTTGTGCTAATATTTCATTTTTGCTCATTACTAATTGTATATTTATATTACATTTTTTTTTTATTACTGAGAAGTCTACCATTGCATTTAATGAATTATTCATCTATCAGCTCTCTTCCTGATGTCTATGGAACTGCTGTGAGTTTGGGGTCATTATGAGTAAACTGTTATGAACATTTTTGTATAGGCTTTTTATGGACAAACACTTTCAGGTCTCTTGAGTACATTCTTAGCAGTAGGCTTGATAGATTGAACAACAGATTGGAGTTTAATTTGCTAATGCAAGACAGACAAACCCAACTTCAAAGTGATTGCTTGGTTTTGCTCATCTTCCAGCAAGATATGAGAGTTGCAGGTGATCGACATTCTTGACTCCATTTGTTGCTGTCAGCTTTTTAATTTTAGCCATTCCAGGAGGTATGAAATGAAATCACTTTGTGGTTTGAACTGACATAATTATGATGATTAATGATGTTCAATACCCTTTTATACTTAATATACTTACAATGCTTTATGTACTTAATGACTTTCATACACATCAAAGAATCTTTTTAAAAAACACGAAACAATCCAGACCTTCAAGAAAACCTATAGAGTTTATTTATATAAAGTCCAAAGACAGGCAAATATAATCTAATTTGATAGAATCAAGACAGTGATTCATGATTTCATAGAGAGTCTAAGGATTTGAGAGAAGATACTGGGATAATAAAAAGTATATCTTTGATGGTATTTTGGTTATAATAAACATATTTGTTGAAGCTCAATAAATTACAAATTAATAATATTTGCATTTAATTGTATGCAAAGTTTACCTCAATTTGAAAAAAAAAGAAAACATGAAGCAAATATTCTAATTAACATGTTGCAATACAAGCAAACAGCAAAAGGCATGGAAGACAAACATGAGACTATCACACATATGCAAACCAACTAGACAGAGACAAGTGATGTAAGTAGTAACATTATAATTATTGAGCCCAGAGAAAATATATAAAAAATATTGACTTTCTATGTTTCCGAACCAGAATATAAAATGGAAAGAAAACATGTTCAGTTATACAAATATAATAAAATGTTCTAAGATTAAAGAAACATTTAAAAAATATTCCTCAAATGTTTCAGAAATAAATGGCATAACATAATAAAGCCATGGGTGAAGCTACTGATACCAAGACATACAGGAAGGATTATCTACTTCCTTAGCCAGAAAAGTCATATTATGTACAAAAACAGAAGGGGAAATAAATTAGTGCTTGCCTTTTACTTAAATCAACTTGAATATAAAAATAAGTATCTATAAATGAGTGATATGAAAAAAAACTACTCAATAGAAAAATGTAAAAGTTTTTATTTGGGAAAGTAAAAACAAAACAAAACAGCAGACCATTCCCACGACAAACAGACATTCTCAGATATATAAGGATTTAAATATCCTGCTGACGGTTATTAGCAAATAACCACAAATTCTGCTTGGGGCAAAAGCTATGAAACAATAAATGAATTAAAATAACACTTTATGATAGAAAAATTGTGCAGGAACTGATAATTGATAGGGATGGCATTCATTTGAAATAGAATTAGGAGTGTAGAACTAGATATTCTAGGTACAAAAATAGCATTGGAGTGTTAAATACTTCAAAACAAAAGCCATTCTTCAAAAGATTAATATTTTTGCTCATTCTACTTAAATTTTAAATGTGAATATTTTATGTAAGATGTTGTATGGAAACCAAAATCTGGATAGAAATTTATGGGAAAAAATACTCAATCCCAGTGTCACTATTTCAAGGTTTTATTGTCCATTATATTTTTGAAGTATTTTCTTAGTGACTGCTCCAGGGTTTATATCTATATATCTATATATGTATTTATATATCTTATCATAATCTACTTCAGATTTATACCAACTTAATCCAGCGAAATGTAGAAATTTTACTTATATATACCTCTGCTCTCTGTTCTCTTTTCAGTGTGATTTTTGTTTATGTGAGTGTGTGTCTATACATATATGTTTATATACAATATATACTATATAGAGTTGCATTATATAATATATATTTTATATATGTATTATATATAAACATTGTTATAGATTAGATTTAAAATATCCCCCCAAAAGCTCATGTGTTGAAAACATATCTCTAGCACAGCAAGGTTCAGAGGTAGGGTACCGCAGATGGAAGCCAGTCTTTGGGTATGTTTCCTAGTGACTATATAAGTTCATGGTCTCCTTCTCTCTCTCTGCTTTTATCTGCCATGGTGTCATAGCCACATCCCTCCATCACATGCCCTGCCACCACCACGGCTACCATCATGATTCATGCCTTGGAATTGATTCTGTGGAGTGAAACTTCTGAAACCATGAACCGAACCCCAATAAATCTTTCCTCCTCTAAGTTGTTGTTGTTGGGTATTTTGGTCCTAGTGATGGGAAAGCTGACTAAAATGAACAAGAATATACTTCTGTATATAATCACATCTACAGAATATTAAATATATATATATATATTACATCTATATACTATATAAATCCTATAATATTGTTATATTTATAACTTTATATATTTCATCTCAAAAAAGTTGAGAAAGAAAAATTCAAGTATGTATTTATTGCCTTCATTATATATTTATTCACTGTTTCCTGTTCTATTTATTTGATCCTGGGCTCAAATTACTATCTAGTGTCATTTCCTTCCTCCTATTACAACTCCTTCCCACCGACCTTCTTTTTCCCATGGTGAGTAAGTTTTAAATTGAAAGATACCATCTCGAGTTGACTCTTGTGTAGGGTGAGAGGTAAGGATTCAGTTCCATTTTTCTACAGGTAGATAACCAGTTTTCCCAGCACCATTTGTTGAAAAGACTGTCCTTTCTCCAATGTAGAAAACAACAGTAATATATGTATACCCATGTTCATAGCAGCAAAATTCACAGTGGCCAAATTATGGAACCAACCTAGATGTCCATCAACAGATGAATGGATTACAAAATTATGGGAAATACACACAATGGAATTCTATTCAGCAACAAAGAAGAACAAAATAACAGCATTTGCAATAAAATGGAAAGATCTGGAGAACATTATGTTAAGTGAGATTAGCCAGTCACAAAAAAAAGAAGGGACATATATTTTCATTAATATGCACAACCTAGGGAGAATGGAGACACAAAAGGGACTCCAATGACAACAGAGAACCCTCAGTGAGGAAAGGGAAGGGATACAAGGGAAGGGGAAGGGCAAGAAAGAAGTGAAACTATGGAATTACTATCATAAACAATGTGTACATATAAGATTTTATCAACATTCTCAGTACTACATGTGGGGGTGGCGGGAGGGGAGGGACACCAAGAGGTGTGTGCATGTATCTATTGACCAGTGAGAGAAAAATAATATAATTTAGTTTAGGCAAATCGGTTATCAAGATAATTAATATTTATTCTGTTATATATGGTTTCTCACTCTCATAACTCACATTCTTTTGTTAGATTTCCATTACTATAAAAAAAAAAAACCCTGACATAATCAACTTATAAAGAGAAGTCATTTTTGGGTCAGGGCCCAAAATCCCTTTCAGGGCCACACTCCCAATGACCTAACCTCATTCCAGTAGGCGCTACCCACACCCCCCAACAGTGCCACAGGCGGTAATAAAGCCTTTTTGATGCCATGTATACAAAGTAATTCTTATGAAAATTTCAGGTAAACTTATTTTATTTAGAATGTCCTCTAATTAACTCCCAAGTCAAGCCATGTTTTTAAATGGAACTTATTAAGAGACCATAATATTTCCCATTACCCAGAAGTCTTTGTATACACCTCTGTGTAGCAAAACTATTTGCAATGGAAAACAATAGTTTCCATAGAAATACTACACTTCACTTACTTTCAATAAGAATTTGGATCCATTTATGAGAAAATTTTTATAAATTGGGTAGATTTGAGCTGTCAAATGCCTATAGCTATGAGACAGTGTTTACAATTATTATTTATTATTGGAAAGAATCAATCTCCCATTTTTTCTTCTGCATTTTCATTTTAATTTTGCCTTTTCTACTGTGGGTCAGGAGCAGTTGAGCCTGATACTAAGATTACTTAAGGGATAGGACTGCATTTCAAGTGGCATTAAAACTTCATTATTTTTCAAAAGAATAGAAATATGCTGTATGAATAATTTAAATGTGATTTCAGTTTTAAATTAGGTGTTGTGATTACTATAATATTTTCATGAGTGTCCAGAAAAATCACATCAAAATAAATTAAAACCAGACAAACACAAACTACACTACATTTAGAAAGAAACACCTGGGGGTTTTGTTTTTGCTCTTACTTTAGTTGTTATTGTCTTGTTAGCTTTGTACTAAGCTTCTTTTTAAATATATATTACAATATAATATAACTTTTACCCTTCTCCTTGCTGTCATGATCTCCAAAACATGACATTTTTTCTTGATTCTAAATTTGCTTGAAAAAAATGTGGATGGTTACAATATGATTGTTCTTAATTTTGTTTTGATGTAACAAGATTAACACATAGAATAAAAAATAGGAAGTGGTTCTTTTATTTACTCAAATTTTTTTAACTTTTACTACTGGGGTGTAAATCTAGAGTTTGTGAATATTATTTTAATTAACCCTATTTTAAATGTAAGTTATGAAGTATATCCCTATATTTATCTCTACAGAAAATGATTACTTGGTTTTCTCTGATTTCATAAGAAAATGATTGATATATTAGTACCAGAGATTTTTACAGAAAAACTCAATTATATTGATAAAGCATAATTTTTAAAAAACATGTATCATTTGAATTCAAATGTAAACTGTAGTTTATATTTTCATTTTAACTTAATTATCTTAAATTAAAGTAACTATTTCCAGAAATGAATAAAATAAACATTAAAATGATGTATAAACTTATGAAAAATTTATTTCCTTGGTATAAAATTAATCTCAATCCATTTTTGAGTTACAGTATTGTGCTGAGTTACATTAAATGGTATTAAAGAACACAACTTTGGGTAAATCAACTGAATTTAGAGTTTCATGCTTTCAGTCTTCCACTTGAATTATTCAGAAGTCAATAAAGGATCATGCAAAATACTTCAAGTTACAATAGACACACCTTTTGTGAATAGGTGAATTTCATGGTGGTATAGAGTCATCCAGAGAGTTTTATGACTATCTGTGGAGATCCTTGACTTTCACATGGACTTTATCATAAAACTGACTTTCTTAAAATTTCACTTGGTGGCAGATTTATTGAGCATCTCCTTTCCATGAATGCTTTCTTTATCTTTTACTCTTTCTGAACTTACAAAATAAGGTCAAAGTTTTTATTTAATTTTTTCTGAGAAACATTCCTTGGACATTAAAATACTAGGGCTCTGAAAATACTAGGCAGTAAATCTTTTTATAATATTAGGATGAATCTGTGTCTCTCTCCATAGATATCACTATTCAGGCCAGTGAAACAGCATATGTCCCCCAGGAACAGATATTTTGTAAAGTATGTTGGGAGTGGTGACAGCCTATATTTTTGACCTCACCTCCATCATTCCTGATGATTATGGCCTTGAAAGGTACCATGAGAGAGAGCAAAAGATAAGAAATACTGGGGCACTGGTTCCTTGTTATATTCAGTTAACAAATTCATGGAAAAATCCTAGCCTGGCCTTTCTGTCTTAGAATTAGAAATTGGAGTGTTGTCATGGAAACACATATTAGCATAGTTTATATTGTTATTATTGAAACGTGAGGTCAGACTTCTTGGATTAAAAACTCAGTCTGATTTGGTGGATTTGTTTGACATTGAATTCTTGCTCTTACAATTAGGCTATATGTCACATTTTTTTCCCAATACTCATATTAGCTAAATCTCAATTATGAACACTTAAAGAAAACATATTTAAATGTATTGACCGAGGTGTTTTGAGATTAAAACATATTTGAATTTACCCAATCTTGGAGCATCACAATGCTTTAATGTTACAGTGAAACTTTCTTAAATAGGTTCACATATATAAATGAACCTTTTGAAATTTATTTACATATAAATTTAAAACACAGCATTAAAATAAGATTAATGTTACTTTTCCTCTCTTAATTTTTATGTGTTTAAAAATGTGATATATCATGACAGTTAAAGTCTATTTGCCATATATGAGCACCTATATGTTTATAGCTCTTAGATGTGACACTAAAAATAAGACTTCTAAGAACAAAGTATTGTCCTAGAATTCACAGTAAAATAAAATACTATAGTAAAAATATTATGTTGAATTTATGAGAAAATTCTAAAAATACTCGTTTCTACAATTCCATTTAGTAAGTATTATACAAGTATTATATCTTAATAAATAAGTACAAATCAAAAGACACCATAATATTAGTTTTTAAGAAGAATTTTTGTTACTAGGTATTCTGGGTGATAATGGTGACTACAATTGCATTTCCATCCTGAAAAAATCATGTAAAGAGGGTTTTTTTGATCAGAGTCAAAAAAGCAATATTTGAGAGGTAGAAAAAACAAAAACCCTCAATACTTAAAATTCCCCAAATTAAAAATATTATTTATAGGTAGTATTTAGCCAGGTGATGCACCTTTAATCCCGGTATTTGGGAGGCTGAGACAGGAGAATTGTAGGTTTCAGAACAGCCTCAGCAACTTAGGAAAACTCAGCAACCTAGTGAGACTCTGTTTCAAAACAAAAAATAAAGGGGCTGGGGGTGTATCTCAGAGATAGAAAGTCCTGCGTTCAATCTCTAGTACCATACTACTACACACACACACACACACACACTCACACACACACATGCATACACAGGAGATATATAAATATATATATATATAATTATTTATTTATATAATTATTTATTATAATTATATATATAATTTATTATAATTATATGTATAATATATTATAATTATATATATAATTTATTATAATTATATATATATATAATTATTTTCCTTCAAATTCTGAGTTAGCTCTGTTATAACTTTATTTTATGAATCAAATCCCAATTTTCATAAAAAGAGTTATCTCTTCTCACTGAAAAATCCTGCCCACCCATTGCTTTCCCATTCTACTTCACATTTTGAGTAATATAACTACTAAAATACTTAACACTAAAAATAATAGCAATAATAATAATAATAATAATAATAATCCAATCAAGAAAGAGGCAATTGAATTAAATAGACACTTTACTAAGGAAGAAATATGAATGGCCAATATATGAAAAAATGTTCAATTTCATTGGCAATCAGGGATTTGCAAATCAAAACTACACTGAGATTTCATCTAACCCCAATCAGAATGGCAATCAAGATGTCAAACAACAATAAATGCTGGCAAGGATGTGGGGAAATAGGAACTCTTCTATACTGTTGGTGGGATTGCAAACTAGTGTAGCCACTATGGAGATCAGTGTGGAGATTCCTCAGAAAATCAGGAATGGATCCACCATCTGACCCAGCTATACCACTCCTGGATATATTTCCAAAGGGACTGAAATTATAATACTATAGTGATACATGTATATCCATGTTTATAGCAACACAATTCACAATAGCCAAATTATGGAATCAACCTAGGTGTCCATCAACTAACTGATGAATGGATTACAGAATTATAGGATATGCATACGATGGAATTCTATGCAGTAATAAAGAACAAAATTATGTCATTTGCAGGAAAATGGTTGGCCCTGGAGAATATTATGTTAAGTGAGATTAGCCAGTCACAGAAAGTAAAGGAGCATATGTTTTCTCTCGTACAAAGAAGCTAGGTAGTAACTGGGTTACAAGAGGGACTTTAGATAAGGAAGGAGAAACCCCAGTGGAGCGATGGAGGGCGGCTAGGGGAAGGTGGGCAGGGAGAATTAATGAAGGAAACAATCCACTGATGTTATGTACATATGCGAGAAAACCAATGCCAATCTCATTATCATGTATGGGAATGGGGGAGTGGGAGGGATCTGAGGGGAAGTCCCCCAGGTGCTGTGTGCATGTATGTCACTGTCACTGTCGACTACAATACGATGTGAGACTATAATGCACCAATAAAAACTACTAATGTAATTACACACACATACACACACACATATATATATATACATATCACACACATATATACATATATATGTATATATGTATATATGTATATATGTATGTATATATGTATATATGTATATATGTATGTATATATGTGTATGTGTATATATGTATATATGTGTATATATGTATATATATGTATATATGTATATATGTATATATGTATATATGTATATATATGTATATATATGTATATATGTATACACACACACACACACACACACACACACACATATTTCATTCCAGAGTCATGAAAACATTTTCACCTTATTTCATGTGAGATATTTTGGAGATGTAGAGTTTTCCAGAAAGGTCTAAAGTCTAGTAAATAATGAGATCAAACCACAGACTTGGCCTCTTACAGACTAACGAAATGAAACCTGGGCAGACTCTGGCATTGTCATTAGACCGACTCACCATCCCTCACTTTGATGTGTGTGGTGTGTGTGGTCCCCCTGGCTGCCCTGGTTAGAAACCTGGAGAGTGAGAAGAAGAGGCGGAGCGCAGTGGAGAAGCACAGCACCCTGGAACACTGCCTGGATAGTAAGCTTGGCTTTTAAACCTTGGATGACCTTGAGCATGTGTCTGTTCCTTCCAAGCTTTCTTCTCCCTATGGTGGCTTGGGACAGCATTGGCCTCAGAGTGTTGTTTTGAGAATTGAGTCAGGGAGTCCACAGAAAGCTTGTAGGTGAGTCTTCATTGTATGGTAAAGTCCCCAAACTCCCTGCTGTTTTCTGGCCATCACCTGACACCTTCACGTTTGTTTTCCCAATGGACCTTGACATTAGGAATATTTGTAGTTATTGCCATCTTTAAAAAAATTTCAAAGAAAAAAATCTCAGAAAATAATTTGTTTCTATGATTTCACTGAATATTTTACCAAATTGAAGTGCCATAAAGCTGTAAACATTTTCAACATCAGTCCATTCTGGAGCACATGATAAACTAATCTGGTTATAAATCGGGATTCGGTAAAATTTTCCTTCTGCAAGTCTAACTAAATCAAAGTAAAGTTATAAAATTTCAAAATTAAACCTGCATTTGTGGAGCTCTGATGACTTAATTCATTTTGTTGCTGTGTTGCTTTTTTGACAATATATTTCAATGTCTTTTAGTTTTCGAGAACTTTTTCAACATTAATTTTAGTAAATATTTCAGATGATGAAATTTTGACATTCATTTGATTGAATAATATGATTAAGATTTTTCAGCTTGTTTTAGAAAATGGATGGAAGACTTATTTAATTAAAAAGCTTAATACAATTTTAGTATGAATATGCTGATTTCTAGTCTAGTTCTTGGGTTGGGCCTATAGCTCTCTGGTAGAGTGTGTGCTTAGTATGCACAAGGCCCTGGCTTGAGTCCCCAGCTCTGCCAAAAAAAAAATAAATAAGTAGGGAGAGGGCAATCTGGTTCTTTCAATCCTCAAGCATTCATAGTATACAAATGATAAAGGACAGAAGAAATATATCATAGTATGATGTTGAAATTTTTTGGATCTAGAATCAATGTCATCACAAAAATTTTATATTTAAATTAATCTGTGTGGCATAAATACAATTTCACAATATTGGATCACTTAAAATTTTTATTTTAATTCAGTAAAAATTGCAATTATTTGAGTTGTGATTGACTTCTGAGCTAGCCAAAAACCAGGTGGTCTTTCTCTATTTTGTCATTTTCTGATTTAGAAAGAACATTTCCAAATACATTTACCTTATTGTCAAAAATTTTAATTGCATTAACAATGGCAAAAATATCATGTTTCCCTTTGGACAAAAAGCACATTCCAAATGATTTTCTGGAGTATACACATGGCATGAAATGTTCAAACTGGTATTGAAATTAACTGATACCAAATTTGTGTCATTTAGCTATTTCCCAAGTTCTTCTGTTGAAAGAAGCCAGCAGTCACACTTAGAATACAGAAAGGTGTCAAGATCAGCCTTCCTGTTTAACAAAAAGAAAAAGCAAGATCAATAAAACCATGGCTTGTATTGACGCCAACAGAGACCTGAGGTTGTAGGGTAAACCGTTAGTCTCTTGCTAATTCTGAAATTATAAATGTATTGGGACAGTAAACATCTCTTTGTCTTTGTCAGTAATTATGGACTTCTGCCATTTCAATCTCTCAAAATCCTACGCAATAATTCCTTGTTAAAACAGAAGGAAGCTAGTAAAACTGTCACAGGTGTCAAAAGTCAGAAATAAATTTATCACTGCCCAACAGCAACTCGACCACAATGAGCGTAAGCATTAAACCGCTTCTCATGGGAACATATTCATGTTTTCTGATGTGAGACCTGTGAAGGATTATAGATGCCTTAAACTTCAAGGATACTTAGAAATAAAGGGTACCATGAGGCATTAAAGGTAGAAATAAAATGCATTATGCTAATATAAATTGAGAAGCTACTTCAGACTTGAAAGCAACAACACACAAATATATTCTAGGGATAGAGGGTGTCAAGATACCGTGGATTTTCCTTAGATACTTATTTATGCAAGTAATAATATAGCTTTAGCATTATATCTAATCCACAAACACAAAGATTTTTATGAGCATAAAAAGGGGCTGTATGATATTAGATTGTGCAGTACTTTTTAAAGCACTCTCGATGCTCTGTTCTTACTGAGTTTGAGTCTACACTGAGTCATTTCCTAACACAGGTCACCAGTGGTAGCTTACAGAGTTCCTAGCTCAGAACAACAGCGCTGCCTAGCATTGCCTCCCACCTCATCCTTCACACCATTTCATGGAACTCTCACTTTCCTTTCAAACCTTGACTTATGGCACCCCTTCCAAAAAGACTTCACTTCCCAAAGGAAATTCTGATTTGCTGCACCAAGATCCTGCAGTACCCTATGAGTAAGTACTTTGCACCATTATTAGAATGTCTGATAATTGTTTGTTGGTTGGTCGTTTCCACTGAACTGTTATGTCTAATGAGCTCTTCACCTATGACCTAGCGGAGTCCCTAGCACAAGGCTGGCACTTAATCAGTGCTCACAGATTTAGATGAATATTGACTGAACACTTGTTCTTCACCAGTGACCCTGATTAAATGATTCTACAGTGATTTCTGTCGATTGAGAACTACCAGAAGGTTTTCTCACTCTAATCATTTCTTTTATACATTGTGCCAAAGATCAGTCCATTTGGGAATTAAAGCTCCACTTTGTGGAATGTGACATCATATCATAGTTGAAGTTGTTTTAATTAGTTTGACATGCTCACAAGATAAACCTTGGTGACAAAAAAAGTTTGGTTAAAGGAGACAGAAAGAAGAAAGTAAAGGTGATAAATAGACTGGAAGAAGGAATATGGTATTTTTTTAATTTATATGTTTTATCTTTTGGTGGTACTGGGAATGGAACCCAGAGGCATTCTACCTCTGAGCTATACCCCCAGTCCTATTTTCTATTTTTTATTCTTTATTTTGAAACAGGGTCTCACTAAGTTGTGGAGGGCCTCACTAAGTAGCTGAGGCTGGCCACGAACCTGTGATCCTCCTGGCTCAGCCTCCCAAGTACTGGGATTACAAGCATGCACCACCATGCCCAGCTGTAACATGGCATTTTGAAACTGATAGAACTTGAGTTGTGTGGGAGCAGTCAGGTCACTTCATGTGCATAACCAGTTAAGAAGCATTTGGTATAGGCATTATAATCAAGTACTTTTAAACCTACAGTGGTTTATGACAATGGGGAAAAGAAAAAAATGGAACTGTGGTCAGTACTTAAAAGCAGGAGGAAAACAGAGCATGTTTCCCAGGACATCTGTCCAAATATACAGGCACCAATCGGAGATGGAAAGTGCAACTAGCACTATTTGGGTTATAAGAAATGTGACCCCCCCCCAAAAAAAAAGAAGTTGAACAGACTTCTAATAACCAATCCAAGTTGATTTGTCGACTATTTTTCTTTCTTGGAATTGGCATATTGAGTAAATAGAGTCTAAGCAGATAATGTACCTCTCCTACTCCATTTTTATTAAGTACTAAGAGTTAATTCCTATGAACTGTAGTAAATTTGTTAATCTACCCTCGTCCCAAGATGATTGGTTTAAAAATAAAAGTGACTCTTATATTGCAAATAGATATGAGCAAGAGTTTAATTTAAAAAGAAATTAAGATATTTTGTTTATTTATATTTAAAATGGCAAAAAGAGAGACATAGTTCCTACTATACACAACTTTATGTTTGAGGTGAAAATATTTAATTGTGGTATATTATAGGTGCAACAACCATTCTTTTCCTTTCTATTTTCCAAAGCAGATATACAGATATAGATTTAGACATAGATAAACATAGGTCTATATCTGCTGTCTATCTATCTCTCTATGTATTTCAGATAACTTTAATTTGGAACTATTCAGTAGTATTTTAAATAATTAAATATGCTTCCTTATGTATTATGAGAAAACTGATGCTCATATATAAGGTAATAGATACAGTGGTCTTCAAAGTAATATTCTTCAAATTCATTTCAACTGGAATCTCACACATGAAACCCAGGTAACTGACACCCCCCAAAAAAATGCTGACAATTTGATAGTGACTAATCTCATGTCTACATATGTACATGCAAAGGAGACTAATAAGAAATAACCTGTTGAGTTAAAGGAGATTCATAGAACTAATAGAAATAGTCTGAAGGAATATATGATAAGGAAAATTATGAACACATGCTCCTCATAGTGTAGATTTATTTCATATGTGTGTGATCCCTTTCACTATAGCTAATTGTTATCACATTGCTTAAATATATAAAAACAAAAATTTTCTATCTAATTAAAGCCTTATTTTGTATTTGAATTTAGTTTTATTAATGACCCAAAGAAACATTCTTACCTCTTTGTTCATGGAATTACTTTATCTGGACCAGTTCTTAAATATAATATTTATATAGAGAGAACATTGGGTAAAATATAAGTCTTTAGTTTTAATTATGATTCTTTTCTAAATATCTAATTGGGCTTAACACAAATCACTTCACATTGGAAGACCAATTCGCCATTTGCCAAATAAGAAAGATGAATTATACATCTTCACTGGTACTAAAATTTTAGAATTGTATTAATTATATTACTGGATCTACTTTAAAATTTTACTGATTGAAATATAATTAAATAATACTAGGATATTTAATACACAATCTAGCCCTAGATCATCACTATAATAGGTCCTGTTGCCTCTAAAAATTTCTTTTCTCTGTTCTTCACAGAAAGAGACTAAAAGTCTTTGATCATCTTGGAATGAAGAATTTCATCTTTAGTTCACAACTAACTTGGTTTATTATAGACTCCTCTTGAGAAGCTGAGAAAAATACTGAAGTAAAATTCACTGAAATTTTATAAAACTAACATGTTTATCTTGAAAAATAAGTAATTACCTATAATAATTTTGAAAATTGATTAGCAGTTAAGGTACCAGTCCTATCAAATATCAAGACTTATTTAACCAAAAGCTATTTAGAAAATGTGTTTTGATCTGAAAGTAGCTAGACAAATCTATCAGTTATAACAAATACCCAGAAGGTGGAGTATTAAAATAATAAGCAGTTACAATTGCTTGTGAGTCTGTGGGCTAAGCGGGTGGTTCTATTGAGCTTGTCCAAGCTCACGTCATCTGGGCTGGGGTCAACCAGGCCTTGAACATGCCTTCTCTTCCAGAAGAGTATCTTTCATATTTATAGTGGCTGACTGTCTCTTTGGCTGGTAGTTGGTGGAATAAGATAAGATGACCAGTATTGCCTCTCAACGCAATACCTGGCTAGTTCCAGCAGGAGAGCTCTTGGCAGCAGGACTCTAACAGGGTAAATGGAAACCAAAAAGACATTTTGGACCTAAGCTGAAACTTGGTGCAACAACCATTCTTTCCCATTCTATTTTCCAAAGCAAGTCACAAGCCCAGTTCAGACTTGGGGCACAGAGAATATAGACACCACCCTTTTAATAGTTTCAGCTAAAAGTGTGATAACTGCAAAGAGCATAAATTCAGAGTATTGATTAATTGTGGTTACTCTTGTAAACAGCCACAAAGATGAAGGAGAAAATATACAACCTAGAAATAGACTCAAACCTATCAAGGACATTGAGCTACCATAAAAGATTCAACAAAACAAAAATGAAAGTAAAAATACATTGTTCTGATATTAGGTTAAAATTTGGAAAAATCTGTACATATATGTTTGTTGTATATAGCATATAACATTTATATATATAGGTATATTTTCACCTCATAATAATAAAAGTAAAGGTAACTTAAATGCTGTTACCAACATTTTTTTCATTAGTATTTATATGGAAGAAAAGAAATGACTTTTGGCCTAAGCCATTTTTAAGCATCATTGACAAGAAAGAAATTAAGGCTTAAGTGAATTTGGTCCTCAGCTCACCTAAAAATGTAGAAATATTAAAGAAATTAAGACTTAAGTGAATTTGGGCCTCAACTCACCTAAAAAATGTAGAAATATTAAAGAAATTAAGGCTTAAGTGAATTTGGGTTTCAGATCACCTAAAAATGTAGATATATTAATAAAGCTTTCAAAGTTTGAGAGTAAACTCACAAGCATAGAACAGTTAACTTATTACTAACCGCGAATGTAACTTCCCATTATTTTCAGAAGAGGAAGCCACTGTCTTTAATTGATAATTTTAGTTATATATCAAAGAGCTCTTCATAATATACCTTGAACCAGATATTTAATAATTCTGTTGCATTTTTGAAAATTTATGCATTTCTTATACTCCTTAGGCTACTTATGATAACATTTGTTTTACTTCAAAAATAATAGCAAGAAAACTGACCATTAAAAAGTATTGTTTTATGTGACAAAATTAAAATAGTTAGCAAGGGCTTTGACTAAGTCTTCTGGAATAAAAATTTTAAAAAAGCGTTTTGATCAAGATGTTGACTATATTTCACAGAATGTCTATTTAGAATTAATTTAGGATATAGCAATTTATTTAAGACTGAATTGAATTTGTGCCAGGAATTTTACTCGAAAGATTACATCTAGTACTTATAATAGCATTTTGAATTAGATATTATTACCATCATTTAAAAATTATGAATATGATAATTTAAAAGTTTAATAATTTCTTAAGTTTACACAATTATGAATAGCTAGAATTTAAATACTAGATAAGCCACCAGAATTCAAAGCTCAAATTATTTCTATTATGTATTAGTGCTCTTTGGTCTATTCTACTACAATTTTCCAAAATTTAGAGATACTAAATATTTGTAAGTCCTTTCTTGAATTATATTAAAATAATTAAATGGTTCCTTTTTAGTCTTGTCTAGAAGAATACTATTTGAATATACTTTCTTGTCTTTTTCATATATATTTTGTACTATATATTTCATATATACTTTATACTAGAGTATATTTTATACTTAAGGCACATGTTTCAGATATGAATGTAGGCTTGCAACATTTCAAGAGCTTAATAGCTACCTATGAATAGTGGCTATCACATTTAATAGGTCAGGTATAACCATACTAGTTAAAGACAGAAATAATTTTTCTTATTTTAAAAAATACTAAACTATATGTTATTTATAAGAAAGTCATCAAAAATACACACGTTAATACTAATAGATGTAAAAAAAAGAAAACAATCAAATGCCAAGCCAAGAATGCTGGAGTTGATGTATTAATATCAGGCACACTTCTCTTCTGAAAAAGACATTACCAAGGATACAGTGAGATGTTTCATAATGATAAAGCACTCATTCATCAAGAATGCCTAATGAACTAATTTGTCCAAGTATTTAATAACAGAGACCCGAATAGATGATAAAACAAAATCAATAGGAAATTTTGAAACTGCTTTGCATTTATGAGATTATAAGAGAAAAAAGTATATTTTTAAAAATCTTAACATATTAATACAAACATAGGTTACTATAGTGAGTATAGATATTTTACATGTAATTGCACTATTCATCTGAAAAACTACCTATTCTGTTCACCAAAGATAATAGCATGTTTAGACTTTAAGACTTCCATAACTTATTTTCAGGTCTTTTCTATGAATAAACTCTTTGTCCTTCATACCATGATATTATAGTAAAACATGCTTCTGTATTTTCATGCATGAGTTTCTTTCATTTTTATTTTCTTTTTACATTATCTATTTCATAGATAATAGAACAATAATTATTGATATACATGGATTCTAATGAAAAGTACTGTGTATCCTCAAATTATCCATTATATTTCAATTTTCCCTGTGGAAGTTGTTTCCATCAATATGGTATTTTTTAGGAAAAGGTGAGAAAATTAAAGAAAATGTAATTGAAGATATGGTATTGTAAGCTTCAAATATTAATTGATGATAGAAAAATAAATGAGATCCTTAAGGTCTTATAAAAATTCATTCCCTCAACAATCATTAAATAATATCAGTAAACAAAAAAGTAATACAATGAGAAATGATAAAAAATGAGAAGGTAAACATTGTTAATTATTTATTGGTGACATTGAAGTTATTTTGAACTTATACAGTCAATAAGTACAGGTTATGACTACAAGCAAGGAAATTGGTGTGTGCATTATATGTGGAAATTGACCAATTTTCATAGTCTAACGTATTGTAAGCATGATTCATTTTGACAGTGTATAAGAACCTTTCTCAACTGGCTTCTTACAGATATATCACATAGATTCCAGGCTTGCTTCACTAACAAATGAAAACAATCAACACTTCATAACTTATAAGTAAGGTACAGCATAAATAAATGAGTGAGGATCTATGGCATTTCATTTTGTGCTGAGATTATAAGGATATTTATAAGCTATAATTCATAATTTATTTTTAACTTATTAACATGTTTACCCATGTATATCATATAGCAGTGAAGTAATGAAACCTCTCCTGCCGTACCTCATTACCTAAACTGATTATGTTTAAACATCTAATAAGTTGTTTATAACTATAAATACACTCTGAATATTACAATATAAAATAGATATAAAATATCAACTATAGCTATGTGCCACTGAAATATTTAATATCTGATTTGAAAACCTAAAATTGTCAGTTATATTTTAATGAAATGCAGGGACAGATTGGTTCATAGAAATTATATTAGAAGACAGAAATATTCAGTACCAACCCCTAGGCTTGGTACTATAATAAATTATCTCATTAAAGTCTCATAATGAACTCTTGAAGGACACATCAGTGCTCATTGTGCACATGAAGCAATGGATACAGAAAGGGTAGAGGCAACTGGCTCAGAATCACACTCAGTTTTTCTAGAAGTAATTTTCATATATTTCAACTTTTTTATCTTCAGTAAAAGACAAAGAAAGAAAGCTGATGTAGTGTCTGTCCCCCCGATGCTGCTTGTAGGAATAATTAGTAACAAGCCCAGGTGCTCAGGCAAGGTCTTCTTAAGTACTGGATGTGTCTTTAGGACTGCACACTTAGGAGCTGACTGGAATGTCTGTGATATAAATCACTCCAAATTTTCACCTTCCTGGAAAGTAGTGGTAAAAGACTGACAGAATCTTCTCTCTCCTTCAATTCCAGAAGCAAACTTCATAAACGTATGAAGAAGAACAGATAGTTTTTACGTGATTATATCATATATGCATACAATTTATTTACATATTATCTGATTTTATAAATAAGAACAAAATGTATATCAATAGGTACAAATGTATACCTTCTGGGAAAAGTATAAAGAAGCAAGCTTTTGCCTTGCTGCATGTTCCCACATCATGTTTTTCTCTGATATGGTATAGGCCTTGGAACACACAGGGCCTATTTGTAACAAAGCAGTGCCTATCCGTTCAGTCATAAGAAACGCCCAGTTCCTCTGGATTACTGAACTTTATGATTGGCTTTGAGAAATTTGATGAGCAAGAATTCCATTGGCAGGTATCAAATCTCTTCATTGAAAAATGGTTGAAATTAAATTTCCCTCTCAATCTCATCATTATAGGATGGGGTTCTAAAGTCTCACAACAAAACTTGCACAGTATACCCAAGCACGTACAGTAGGACTCAGCCCTTAAAATAGTAGCAATGCAAAATTAGCTGTTTGCTGCTCTGACGAGGTAAAGAATAGAAGACCAGGATTTTTAATCCTGTTTGTCTTTTATAAAATCTGTGACATCCAATATGTTAGTTTCCCTTTTAGAGTATATTTACTCAAATAGAGACAATTATTATGCCTGATTTATTGACTTTCTCTGAAAAGTAAGTAAACCATATAAAATGCTTGACTCATAACAAGGGATTAAAAAATAAATTTTCTTCCTCTTCTGCCTAGTTTCAAAGCAGTTATTAAATATATTACAGGTTATCTTTTTTTTTTTTTTTGCGGTACCGGGGATTGAACCCAGGGGTGTTCTACCTCCGCGCTACACCCCTGGCCCTATTTTTTTATACTTTATTTTGAAACCGGGTCTCACGAAGTTGCGGAGGGCCTCACTAGGTAGAAAAAGAGAGAGAGAGAGAGAGAGATATGAGGCTGGTTGTGAACCTGGATCCTACGGTCTCCGCCTCCCAAAGTACTGAGATTACAAGCGTGTGCCACCACGCCTGGCTTTTTACAGGTTATCTTAAGAGAAATATATGCCCCTGAAGTCCAGAAACCTTAATTCCTTCTTGATCATAAACTAATAAAAATTGATGGGTGATTAATTGAAGACTGCAGATCAGTATAAGTAATAAAGTTTCTTCTAGAGAAGAAATATAAATGATTATAAAGGTATTCATTTTTGTTTTAAGCACAATGTTTATGTATAACTTCTATCTAAAAATTCACCTAAAGTGCTGGGAACTTAACTCAGTGGTAGAGCACTTATGTAGCATTTGTGAGGCCCTAGATTCATTCCCCAGAACTGCAAAAATATCCACCTAAAAATTGAAAACAGCCGGGCGTAGTGGCGCATGCTTGTAATCCCAGTACTTTGGGAGGCGGAGACTGGAGGATCCGGGTTCGAGGCCAGCCTCAGCTCGCGCTCTCTCTCTCTCTCTCTCTCTCTCTCTTTCCCTATCTCTCTCTCTACTTAGTGAGGATCTCCGCAACTTCGTGAGACCTGGTTTCAAAATAAAGTGTAAAAAATAGGGCCGGGGGTGTAGCACAGAGGTAGAACGCCCCTGGGTTCAATCCCAGGTACCGCAAATAAATAAATAAATAAATAAATAAATAAATAAATAAATAAAAATTGAAAACAATGTTCAAACAATTTATTGACCTCTCTGTGTAAAAGCATGATTTTTGAATTGCATATAGTTTAAATAAGTTATAAAATTCATGGATATTGGGTTAACCATTTTCAAAATGTGTGTGTGTGTGTGTGTGTGTGTGTGTGTGTGTGTGTG
>PVJS01032816.1:0-22540 GCA_004027185.1 Glis glis | reverse complement strand
ATCTGCCACTAATACTTTCCAGTGAGCTAACAGGAGTTATATTCTTCTTATTATTTTTTTCAAAATCAAGAAATAAAATGCAGAATGCAAAAGTCAGTGCATACATGTATAGAAAAATCTCCATTATGAGCTGCTACTTTGTTTTAGGAGATCTGAATCCAATTACAATAACCTAGAATCCTTATAGAATTTCATCAGGAAAATTTAAACCTCTGTCAAAAATCCTTGAAAAGCCAGGTGTGGAGATGGAACACCATTAAATAATTGTATTGTAATGAGAATTCTCATTAATGGACCCCTTTCTGAGCTTCCATTTCACTGTAGGTACACACTATTTTTGCCATTACTTGGCAACGTACTATGGAGTGTAAGTCATGACTTGGTGTTAGTCAAAGTTTATAGTTCCAAGACTTATCTAATTTTGTTTAAAATTAGATTTCAAATACTCAGATGCAAATGGCAAAGTGAGTTGATAGCATTGCCCTTTAGTTCTAATTATTATGCTAAGGAAACAGTCATAAAAAAAGCATTCGCTTTTGGATAGATAAAAATACACCCTAAGTCTAGTCTGTTAATTTTTCTTAAAAACAAATTATAAAAGCATCTCTCAAAACTATTAAGACATACATAAAATAAAAGATTTCATAATATAGTAAGCAGTCTTAACATATGACATGTATGAACTTATGTATGTTAGGCAATGTATTTTTATTTTGTTTTCTAGCAGATAGTTTTGGTAGTATGATAAAGAAATGCTACTGTTTCCTGATTGTATAAACAAACCTGACCATAATTGAGAAAATTGTCTGTAGTCCATGAATATACATATGAAATTATTAATACTGTATATATTTTAGTACATTTGATAGGTACAGTGGGATGGCAATTCAAATAATCTACATGTTGGCTTATTTATGTCCTTGAAATCAACAAAATAATTTGTGCAATTTCTAAATATTCTACATTCATACAACTAGTCTAATTTTAGGTTAACCTTGATATTTAAGTATGATCTTTGGGAATTCATTAGTTCAAAAACTAGAGAATACAGAGGTATCTCTGAGTTTACTCCAAAGAGAATACAGACTGCTTTGGACTGGACTCTCATGCTTATTTAGAACAGGGAAGTGAGGCTGGCTACTCTGATCTTGCTGACCTCCCAGAAGATCTCAGAATAATTCTGCTAGCATAGCCCAGAGCACGACATAAATCTATGGCTGGTCTAACTATTCTGGATGTGAAGATCCTTTACACTACTTCAAATGCTGCCTTATAAGGTTTGGTCTTCTGATTTAAGTTCTAACTGGATTGATTACATTCTGTGTGTACATGAAAAAGCTCTATAGGTTACAGTAGCATCCTGAGAAAAATTATTCTGGCTGTATATTTTTTTAATATTTCAAGGATAAGAGACCCATGCTTGAGACTCTGATATTTAAACATTAATATGCAGCAAAATATGATGGACAAAATATTCTGAAGTTAGTTACTATGTCTAACTCTAACCTTAATAGCTATGGTAACCATATGGTTGACTGTAGCCACAGATCATTCTCAGGGTTAGCTCTCTGATCTTCATGGCAAAGTTCTATAAATAGGTAAATCTAAGGCTATCTTTATTCTTGCCTGAGAATGCTTAATAGCATTGGATACTACTTTCCTGCATGAAGATCCCCTTATAGCGGTATAACAAGCATCATGGGTTGTGAAAAATCTTGAAAGCAAATGAAAAATAACTTGTGAGAAGACCATAGGGAAGTATATTTCCTTTAATAATGTTTTATAAAGTATTTTAGCTCACAAAGTGGGAACCTTGAAAATAAATGTTAGCCATGGTAACTATGATCATTAACTACAGAAAAGATAAATTACTTTAAAAAACTTAATTTACTTATGGACTCTGAAAGACAGCCTTAAGGAGAACATAATTCCATAGTTATAGTAAGAAGCAAAGAAGCATAAATCATGGTGGCAGTCTTTATATCCTGTTCAAAATAATCTAAAAATAAGAAAATAAGAGTGAATAAAATTGGTTATATGATTTTGTACCTGGAAAGAGAGTTATATAACAATTCAGTATCACAGACATAGATTACCAAGAAGAGCTATTTTGATGAGTCACATTATACTTAGTGGGCACTTTCAAAAATATTCTATTGCAAAGAAGATTAGCTTCAATATGTTTTTTATTATTCATGAAACACTACATATAATCATATTTCATTTATTGTTTAGCACATTATTATCTGGTTATGAATAAAGAATCATCTTCCATATGAATATTTGCATATCTCAGCATATCAGTTATAATACAGATTGAATGAAAATTGATGATCTTTGAAAACAATGTACAGGAAATAAGTATCCTTGATCACTACAGAAATTCTCTACTTACTAAGCATTTGTAAGAAAACTGATGTCTTGATTAGTAATGTGGGATTTACATGAGTGTTGTGAAATGCAATGAAACAACAGCATAATTAAGTCCATAAATTAGAATAAAAATATATGGAAGATTTAATCAGAGAAATAAATTTAAATCCATACAACAGTAAAGATTAGAATTAATTTTGAAGTGAATTAAAGGTTTATTCAAAAGATGAAAATTATGAATGTTTTAAAACTAACTGAAAGAATTCAGTGTTTGCCTGGAGATTGTGTTTTTTCTTAGAATAAAGAGAAAACTATTGAAAAGTCATTCATAAGAGAGTCCTAGAGGAGAAGTCATTGTTATCCTCTCCAATAGCAGAAGTCTACAAAGTATCATATGAACTTGATAGTTACTTAAACTATCAAGGACATATTTTTTAATGTGAATTTTCTCTGTGAACAATAAATACCCATACCAGAAGCTCAATATAAACTTTTTTCATTTATTTTGTTTTCATGTCAAATGCTTAATAATTTTTTCAACATACATCTTTACATGTGTTTGTGAGAATTACTCACAGGTCACTTTTCAGAAAGGAATAACTATGCCATGATCCAGAGACATTTATATTAGGAATAGCAAGCATCAAATAATAGTGAAATCCGCCGGGCGTGGTGGCGCAGGCTTGTAATCCTAGTACTTGGGAGGCGGAGACCCGAGGATCCGGGTTTGCGACCAGCCTCAGCTATTTAGTGAGGCCCTCTGCAACTTCATGAGACCTGGTTTCAAAATAAAGTATAAAAAATAAGTAGGTCCTGGGGTTCCCGGTACTGCAAAAAAAAAAAAAAAGTGAAATTCAAGTGAAATACAGGAACAAGAACTCTTCTGAGCTTAAATTCAAGACTGTGTGCTTAGTTTTTCTTTCTGCAAGTCATTGAACTTTGTTTTGGAACTGATATGATGTTTAGATGTAATTTATATAAGCATGCCTTACGAGACACTTCATAAAAGGAGCTACCAATTTATTGGAATCCAAACCCACTGTTTCCTTATAGTGTGATCTGGAGATAGCTGCCAATTTCTCAGCCTCAAAAGTTAAAGAATGGCACCTGTCTGATAGCACGCCGTGAGGACTGCATAGAGTCCAGGTGTCAGCAGACCTGGCACAAAGAGGGTGAGGTCCACTTCTGATACCATGTTCCAGCTCCTTCTTTGTTTGCCTATTTCAGTTTCCTAATCAAGAATTCTGTTTCTTCCAAGACATGTTTCCTTTCATTTTTCTTAATCACTAAGAAATGAGGTTAAAACTAGGAAATCTAGTAGCTTAAGCAAATCTATTAGAGAGTAAATCCCATTTCTGTTACTCTATGTTCTCTGGAAGTAAACTGTAATAAATAAAATATGACAAGTGAGTTCTGGTTCTTTAATCCTGTATACTTGTACCAGTTACACATTTTTGGTATGAAGGCATCTGTTTCTTAATTTGTTAAAATAAATTGATTAAATAGGTGGTTTTGAAGACTTATTATAGTCCTAAATTCTATTGATCATCAAATCAATCTCTACATAAGTGCATATCTACTTTCCTCTTCTCTGTTATTTTCAACATCTCACCTGATCATGTTGTTCCCAATAGTATTAGCTTAAAGCATAAAATTCAGATATTAATAAGACAATAATTGTGGTTTAATTTTATTCTTTCTTTTTTGTGGTACTGGGGATTGAACTCAGGGGCATTCTACATCCAAGCTATACCCACCTCTATCTTTTATATTTTATTTTGAAAGAGGGACTTGCTAAGTTACTGAGGCTGGCCTCGAACATACTATCCTCCTGAATCAACCTCCCAAGTACTGGTATTACACACATGAACCACCATGCCTGACTTCTAATTGTGATTTCTAGTATTTCATAGGCCATAGGCTTTGCTCCATTCCAGCAGTTCACACTAATGTATCTTTTAATGACAGAAACTGGCTAATAAAATATGGATGTATCAACAAGGACGCATTTCCAATTCTAAAAAAATATACAAGAAACACTATTCTAGTATTATTTTCAATTATGTAGAACAATTGTATACTTTTTATTTTATTGGTGCATTGTAATCAAACATCTTAATGAAGTTCAGGGTGGTAGAGGTATACATGCACACAGCACTCATTTAGCCCTCCCCCAGGTCCCATTCTATTCCTCCCCCTTCCCTCCTTCCCATGTTCAGCACAGTGATTGACTTTGATAAGTTTGTGTATGTGCATCATGTCCATTGAGGTGTTTCCCTCTTCCCCCCTCCCATCTCCCTCGGTTAGGTCGCCTTCTTCACTCATCTAAGGTTTCTCCTCCTTTGTCTAGAGTCCCTCCTATGTCCTGTTTTCTCCCTACCTTCCGCATATTAGGGAGAACATCTGACTTTTCACTTTGTGTGACTGACTAATCTCATTTAGCATAATGTTCTCCAGTTACATCCATTTTCCTGCAAATTACATAATTTTGTTCTTCTTTAGGGCTGAGTAAAATTCCATTGTGTACAAAACTACCCCAAGATTTCACCTAACCCCAATTAGAATGGAAATCATTAAAAACACAAACAACAACAAATGCTGGCCAGGATGTGGAGAAGTAGGCACTCTAATACATTGTTGGTAGGATTGCAAACTAGTGCAACCACTTTGGAAAACAATATGGAGAATCCTCAGAAGAATGGGAATGAACCTACAATATGACCCAGCAATACCACTCCTGGGTGTCTACCCAAAAGAATAGAAACCAAACTACCAGAGTAATGCATGCATATCTGTTTGTAGCTGCACAATTCATAATGGCCAAACTATGAAAAAACGCCAAGATGTCCATCAACAGATGAATGGATTACAAAAACATGGGATATGTCTACTCTTTATAAATAATGCACACATGTCTTATCACTGTCCTCTATAGTCTTTAGAATCAAAACAGTGTTCTTTATGAATAAGCATAAATCATACAGAATACATAAATATATTTTTATATGAAGAGTACTGATCCTTGACGGGATATGTGTGAAATGGCATACTGTGCTCCAGATTGAAGGTTAATGTGTACATAAATTTTGGGTTGACATATATGCCAATTTCCTTCAATGTGTATAATAACTTAATGAGAGACAAATTACTTCTTTTGCCTATTTCAGTACACAAACACTGATTTTCATTTCAAGCATATACTGAGAACACAGATACTATTTGATTATCATTAATAACATGTCTCCAGGAACTAAATATATGTAACTATTACTGTTCAGATAAAAGCAGAATAGTTTTCTGTGATGAAAATGATAGGATTGATCCTTAGCTGCACTTTAATACATTCTGATGAGCTTGAATTTTCTGAGGCTTGATTACAATCTTTTTTATTTAAAAGAACTAAAATGTAATTAACTATTTGTTTATCTTGCTAAAAATCCAACGTCTAAAAAAATTTGTACACTGTATGACCTAATACTTTTATTCTGGGATTAATAAGAAGCTGTCCAGAAAAATAGGTGAGCAGGAATGATAATAGATCATGTTTATGTCATCAGCTCTGAATGATAACATTAACAATATCATTCATGCATCCCAACAATTAAAATTAAATGTAACTCAGTAATCTTCTAAGATAAATGTAATGCTTTCTTACTTAAGAGATTCAGTATCATCTGTGGGAAAATGCAAATCCTAGGGTTAAATTCCTTTGGAGAGAATTGAGATTTTTATTTCAATAAAAAGATACCTAAATCTACTCAAAGTTAACCTAAATGTTTGAGATACCTAAACTGTAAAGAAACATATAGGGATGCTGCTTGTGAGGAATTAACAACTGTAGATGATGTAGAAAGAGGATGACAGTCTGTTTTTTTTTACCATTGTTGCAGGGTTTGGGCATCTGTGAGCTAAATCTAAATGGAGCTCAATGACATCCAGGCAGCTTACAGAGCTCCTTTGATGGGGTCCATGATGGTTTTATATGTTCATATTAGAACAGATATCTCTTTTGACATGGGAACTGTGGGAAAAACTAATATTTGGATTCTGGAACAAGTATTGAACAGATGTTTTTAACATTTATTATTTCACTTAAATTTCATTTAGAAACGCAGGTGGGTAGGTATTATTAGTATTTTTAATGTGAGGAAATAGAGACCCACTTGTTTGGAAGTTTTGCATCACAGGTAAAAATTTGAATTTTAGTAAATTTTCTTACTGATGTCCATGGTATCAGTCCATTGGACTGACATGATTAATTAGCCCAGAGTAGATCAGCCAAATATATCATGAGTCCCATTAAATGTTTGCATTGGACTTCTTGACTGAGGTATGTAAGCAAAATATCTATATTGCAAAGGAATTTTCTTCTGAGATTCTTCAGGATAAAATGGCATTCTGTGAAGAGGAAAAATGATAATTTTCTTATTTCAAAGAAGTCAATACCAAATTTATATCTGCATACTCTTTGTTCAAATATTATAAAAGTGTTTGATCAAAAGTAAATTTTACAACTCAAGAGCAGACAAACAGACGACCTGATTAAAAAATGGGCAACATAACTAAATGGACAAATTTTCCAAAGAAGACATAAAATTAGCAAACAGATACATGAAAGGTGATCAACATCACTGATCACTAGGCTAATGCAAATTGAAGCTGTTGTGAGAAATCCCCTCACACTGTTAGGATGGCTGTTGTCAGAAAGACAAGTGTTAGCAAATGTCTAACACTAATATGGGGAAGTTACAGACAAAAAGGTAACTGTGATGCATGGCTGGGGGAATGTAGATTGGTATAGTCCTTGTGGAAAGTAGTATGGAGTATCCTAAAGAAATTAAAAATAGATCTAACATATGACCCAGCATTCCCACATCTGGAGGTATAACCAAAGGAGATGAAATGACCACTCATAAAGATGTCTGTACTTCCATGTTCATTTTTAGCATTATTCAGTATGAACAAGACAAGGAAAAAACCAAGGTGTCCATCGATAGACAAGTAAGGATAATGTCATAGATATGTACACAATATTCAACCATAAAAAAGAAAGATAGCTAGGTATGATAGCACATACCCATAATTTCAGTTCTTGGAAGCCTGAGACAGGAGGATTGCAGGTTCCAGGACAGCCTCAGCAACTTAGTGAGACCCTGTTTCCAAATAAAATATAAAGCAGGGATTGGGGTATAGCTCAGACGTTGAATGCTTCTGGGTTCAAATCCCAGCACTACAAAGAAAAAGGAAAAATGAAAGAAAGATATCCTGTTATTTATTACATGGACAGGCCTGGAGGACATGGATATTAAGATAAATAAAATATGCCAGGCACAGAAAGAAAAATATTATATGATCTCACTTATCTATGTAAGTCAAATATACAGACAGAGAATAAAACAGTGGCTAGTATGGATGTAGTGGAGGCAGGAAATGGGACAGTGTAGGTCAGAGGGTACAAAGCAGTAGATATGTAGAATGAATAATATAGAAATCTAATGTTCAGCATGAAGAATGTAATTGATAAATTGTATTATATTAGAGATTTATGTTAAGTAAGTAGATTTCAGCTGCTCTTGTTCTAAGAGAAAGTTAACTACATGAGATGACAGATATGGAATTCTGTTTCAGTACAGATACTATCTGTATGTTTCCTACAATTTCATGTTATAAATGTCAAATATATGCAGTAATTTGTTTTTAAAAATGAGTTAGATTAATAGGCTACATTTAAATGATTTAATATTGTAATTGGTATTTGAGGAAACTGCTAAAGTATCTTAATTTGTTTTTTTTGGTTTTTTTGTTTTTTTGCGGTACCGGGGATTGAAGCCAGGGGCGTTCTACCTCCACGCTACACCCCTGGCCCTATTTTTTATACTTTATTTTGAAACCGGGTCTCATGAAGTTGTGGAGGGCCTCACTAAGTAGAGAGAGAGAGAGAGATAGAGAGAGAGACAGGGAAAGAGAGAGAGAGAGAGAGAGAGAGAGCTGAGGCTGGCCGCGAACCCGGATCCTCCGGTCTCCGCCTCCCAAAGTACTGGGATTACAAGCGTGCGTCACCACGCCCGGCTTCTTAATTTTGTTTTTAACAAACTTTGCACTGTGTTGAACCTAAATACAATGAGAATAATGTAACACATACCCAGCATTTTCACAGAAAAATATTCATAAATCATTCTGCTACTAGTTTTAGATGGTACAATATATAAATTTCTAATAAATTTAACAACATAGTTTATGAATATCAAGGATTCTTATTTTAATAACTAGAGAAAATTAAATGTGTTGGACCAATTAACAACTATTTAAAATTAATCTAATTGAACAAAAAATCAAAGTAACTGATAATATTTTGCATCTCCTATTTTTCTTTTCTTTATTTTGCTTGTCTTCTGTGAGCTGCTTTTTCAGAAAATACTCACATTCTTCATTAACTCTTGAAAATGCAACAAAATAGATTAAAACAAATAGTTTGTGATGCTTCTTTTTGACATTATTGAAGTATACCTGAGCAAATTTTTGTGTAGTCAAATTGACATTTTTATTAACTAAATGTGGTAAAATTCAGTTGCAAATGACTCCAATGACACACTTAAAGTGAGCTATATTGAAGGCAAGTGAATCAATTTTGTTGCAATTATACACATACAATATAACATTATGTATACATTTAACAATGGGTATAGTATATATTAAATAGTCAGTGAATATTTGATTAAAGAATCGATGGAAGCATAGTTGAACAAAGTCAGTATAAGTGATAATGTTAAATACCAAAAAAAGAGAAATGTTGGTTTTTCTCTCTTGCTTAATAAAAAAATAAAAAATTTTGAGCAGTTTCTGAGGCTAACACATTTAAAAAATGTACCTTATTAACACATCTAGAAAATAAAATCAACAGTTAAACAATTCGGAGAAAAAATAAATTTCTAAGCACATAAATTTAATTAAATGTAGAAAGGTCTTATGTACCAAGGCTAAAAATACAAAGTTTAATTGAGAATTGTGTGTATGTATATGTATAGACATATATATTTAATTTTAAATTAAGTTATATAAATAACTTTAACACATAATAATACAAACAATGGAAATGTCTTAAATGTTTATTTAGGAAGTTATTCAAAAATATATATAATATTTAAATTATATAATGTGTAATAAATATATTATATATCAAATATAATAAAGATGAAGGTATATATAAAATATTAATATATAAAATGTATATGTTATAGTTACTTTGGAAACTCTTAATCCCTAGAATGTCTGCTTACTCAGCAATATGATACCATAGAATGATGAATTTGTAATCCAAAGTGGTATTTCTATATCCAAAGATTGACGCTTTCATAAATAATTTAATTCTTCTAATCTTATAGATTCAGATCTGTTTGTACAGTATGGAATATGAATGTATGTTCTGGCACTATTGCTTGATGTTAAGCTTTCTAATTTGGTTTCCAGAAAAGGATATATTTTCATTATATCCTTATCATATTTATGAGATAATAATTTTGTTGATGAAGCATTGTCCCAAGAGTGTAGCACTATACATAAGAACAGATCTCTAAAACAATGCAAATTTATAGTTTGCTAATTTATTATTCATGAACATATCTGCCTTATGTTTGTTTATTTCCTCTGGGATTTCATAAGATCAGAAATTCCTGGTGCATCTAGTAAGAAAATTCCGTTTCACTCCATTTCATTATCATAAAGGCTCTTTGGTATTAATAAAAAAAAACATGCCCATAAACCAGACTCCTAGTAACAATTGAGGTTCTTAGCGATATGGAGAACTAACTGATATAATGAATGATAAGTTTGAAAGGAGTAAAAGACTATATTTTCTTTAGCATACATGTAGATCCTGTTACTGACTATCATTTGCCACAGTAATAATAAGAATATTGGCTCATATATCTCATATATGCATGTGTGTATGTGTGTGATGGTATACATATGTATATATATATAACAAGCCAATATATTCAGTGTGTTAAGGCAATAAGAATTTATTAAGCCCAGGGAAATGCAGTTAATCAATTTAGGCTTGTTCTGCTGAGTAGTAGTTTTTCTGGTCTCTATTGAATCCATTCACATGTTCACAGTCACCTGCATGGTGTACAGTTTGGAGGTGACTGAGCCATATGTCTTTTATCCTCCACTGGGCTAGTCCAGGCATATTTTCACAGAAATGATAGGAAAAAAAAATCACAGGGATAGAGTAGGGAGAGGTACAAGAGTGAAGTGCGAGTATTTAAGCCCATTTAGGTCTGAATTATGATTGCCAATGTTCCATTGGTCTTAAACATGCTTCATAGTGGAGCCCACAGTCTTGATGGAAAGGACCTATGAAGTTACTTTATGCTAAGTGAGATTGGTCCGTTGCATAAAGTCAAGGATCCAGTGTTTTCTCTCCTCCCATATGTGGAAGCTAGAGAGAAAATAAGAAACAAAAGGGACTTAAGATAATTGAGGAGCTTGACTAGTAGAATAGTGGAAAGGGACTGGGGGAAGGAGATGGGAAGGAGAAAGTGAAGAACTGATGAAAGAAACAGTTAAAATTATGTTGTGCCCATGTATGAAGGTATCACTGCCAATCTAGTCATTATGCTCAGGGAGGGGAGGGTGGCAGGGTGGGACCCAAAGGAAATCACATCAAGACCTGTGTGCATGTTTGTTTGTATGACTTTGAATCTCACTAAGACGCATAATTATAATGCACCAATAAAAGTATACATAGAATGTGGAGCCAGGAATTTGCAAAGGATTAAACTACTAATGCAATCAATACACCACACTAAGTCCTCTAAGCTTGTAATTACAATATAATAAAGGCCCGCAATTAAGATGGGACAAGGATATATAGGAGAAAGCTGTAATAATTATGATCAAATAGAACTGAATTTGGAATTTTATTGATTTTGAGAGGTCAGCATGACTGAAGTAAATGGTGATTGAAATTTCAATTATGGGATACAATATTTGTATTTGGTTTCTTAGGGTTTCCATAACAAAGTGCAGCAAACTGGGTGGTTCAAACAAGAGACATGTGCTCTCCCAGAAACCTAGAAACTAGAAGTTCAGAATCAAAGAGCTGAGCAAGCCATGCTCTCCCTGAAACCGGTGGAAGGAAACCCCTGTTTGCTTTTCCACCTTCTGGTGGTTGCTGGCAAGCACTGGTATTCCTTAGTTTGTAGGTACATCACTTCAGACTGTCCCTGGGGTCAAGCCTGACTTCACTGTGTAATTCCCTCTCTCCTCGCACCGGGTTCTTTTTATATGTCTGTGTCCCAACTTCTCTCTTCTCATAAGGACACAGGTGATATTGAATAAGGGTCAACCCAAATCCTGCATGACCCCATGTCGAAGTGATAACTGCCTCAACCTTCTTTCCAAATGAGATCCTAAAGTACTGGGGATTAAGATTTCCACATATCTTTTTAGGGGACAAAGATCAATCCATAAAAGGAGTATCATTAATAAAAAGTTGTTGATAGGAAAAAAGATACTCAGGCATGAGGAAAAGGTAAGTTTTAAACCAGAGCAATCTCAATTTAAAGCTTTCTGAATAATATATATAGTTTTGAAAAACTGATAACATTTACAAATGGAATGTTATTTTATAGACAAGTTTGAGACTACAGAGAGAAATGTGAAATATCTGACAAGACAAAGCTTTTGCATGGTAGACTATGTAATAAATAAAAACAATAAAAGAGAATAAGTACAAAAGTTCAGGGGAAGATTTGAGGAAGAGTGTTAAAGAGGAAGAGATAGAAAATATGCATTATCACAGAATTAGGATGAAAGTGTTTTGCTTGGTCAAAGTAAGGACCACATACCACATCTGATTGACTAACCATTGGAGATTATTCAGTGTGAACCTGATATCAGTTAAGATTAGACTAATATTAATCATTAAGTTCAAAAACTCTAAAATATAAAAAAACTAAATTATTATTACTTTCAAATTCAGCAATTTTCCATTTATAAGTTTTAGAATTTATGCCAACTGTTCTTAATCTCATTGGAGTAAGGAGAGTTGTGACTAAAAACTTTATAAGTAACATTTATCTACTTTTCTTTAGATGAATATATTTTTCATTAGTGCATTGTAATCACACAGCATGATGAAGCTCAGAGTGATATGGACATATATGCATAGAGCACTTGGTGAGCTTCCCCCTGCATCCCACCCCTCTTTCTCCCCTTCCCTGTGCACTATATTGATATTGGCATTGATAATATGTAAATGTACTTTTCTATTGAGAATCATGAAGTACCAGGGCTAAAGAAAGCCAAGCTTAATTCATTTTGACTATAGAATTCTAGTTTATAGAACATATGGCAGATTTTGAAAATTAAATATTCCCTTGAAATATCTAGCTTTAGGGAAGTAGTCATTGGAACTGGAATTGAAAATAAAAGATAAAAAGAAACACATTTCATCATAATTTTAAGGAAAGGAAAAGTTTTGGAAGGAGATAACCGTCTTCTGACTCTTTCCAACACATTCTTCATTACTAGGAAGCAGGTTACTCAAAGGAAATAAAAGCAATGTATTTGAAGCCAGACTATAAAAAATAATTCTAAATCCTGGAAATACCTCAAAAATTAAGCACCTAATTATAAAGAAACCAAAGTGAGAAACCAATGTCAGTAGCTCAAATGCCCACCTTTGGGAATGACTAGTTTTTACAATCTATCTTTTGGAAAGCATTCTTTGAAAATATTAAGAACTATCCCGGTTTTAATTTATTTCCAAGCAATTCAATTTGGAATTCTATTTTGGCACTGAAACTATGGCATTAAGGGATTAAAATGAGTAATGATGCCAGTATTATTTTAAAAAAACTAAAAAGTAATTTTCTGGTATTTAGTGGGAAAACATGAGATTAACAGGCAGGAGAAATAATGAGTTGCCTAATTTAGTGCAAGTTAATCTCTTGCTTTATAAAATGGGAATGCTAAAAACCTGCTTACACTATTGTTATAAAGAATAGCTGACATGATTTGTATAAAGTACTTGATATTATAATACAAACTCAACAATCATCAGCTTTCTAATGTTTTAACTGAAAAGGTATCATCGCTGCTTGCCATTTTTTATAACAAATACAGCAAAATTATAGAACCTTAGTCTATAATTTACTTCTGTGTATGGTTAATCATAAAAGTGAGTAAAAGGCCACAATCCTTTAATTAAATAATATTATACCTTATTTTAACTATTATATCCCCAGCTTTTACTAAGAATAACTAATATCAATGTGCCCTTTGTAACTGAACATTCCACGGTAGATAAAATTTTGTTTTCCTTTTTTTGTATTTATATTAGTGTTTTGATATTCTTAGGTGTGCCTTTGAAAGTGGAAAAAAAGGTTTGCATGAGTTATATATATCCTACAAGTAATTCTATCACCATACAAATAGTAACTTGATAAATATTGAGTTGTTTGGTTGTGAAATCATGGGAATGAAAAATGAGGTAAGAGAACCAAAGATCCCTACATCCCAAGGAATGAAAGTGCTGGGTGAAAAGGAAGCTGTGTTTATACTTGTACCAATTTCCCTTCAGCTTGAGGGTTTTCTGGGGATTCTGCTGTTGGAAAAGAGCCCAGGTCACTCCTGGCAGATGCCCCATGACTGGGGCAGCAGCTGGTTCATATGCTTATATGTTGATTACCCTCCAGATGGAATGAAAAGATGAAGTAATTATGAATTATTACAGAAAATTAGGTTTTAAATTTTGACAACATGAAGAAAACAAACTCCAAATCATGGCATTTCTTAATTGAAAGGATTAAGGGTCTATCTTTCATTTAGTATCAATAACAGATATATTTTAAACACCCCAATTCTGTGACCATATACTTTTTTAGAAATACATATTCAGTACGATAAGCTAGATCGAGCCTCCTGCCAATCCTTATGTAGAGGTGACAGGAACGCTCAGCTTCTTCCCACCCTTCAGAGTTCTGAGACCTTCTCTGGGTTTGACTAGACTCAATAGTTTATCGCCTCAAAGTTTCAGTAAGAAGAAAGATATTGCCTTAGGTTCTCTTACTGCATAACTACTTGCTGTGAGTCTTGATTATAACACACCTGCACAGTATCTTTTCAACAAATACTTAAACATATTATCATTAAGGGGAAGCAGGGAACTTGCAAATGCATATTAGCTTTGTAAGTCTTGAAGTGTATTGCCAGGATTTCACTCATTCTGCACTGATTCAGTAAGGTAAAGATTAGTTGATGTGTATCTGATACCAGAGTGAGAACTTTGAGGTGCAGAAGTCAAGGAAATACTGCAAAAATTGCCTTTCTATTTTGGGAAATAAACATACAAACCTGATACAATGGGATAGTAATGACTAAACAGAACATGAACAAGAGATGTGTAGTATATTGAAAGCTGTTTTTCCATTTGCTGAAGGTACCTCAGAGACCAGAATGTGTCAGATGATTCAGTAAGGATTTCTCAGGAAAAGAAAGATTAGGTGGCTAAGTAGCAAGAAGGAAATATAAGAACACTTATTTTGTTTGAATGCATCAAACTTTCATTCAACTATTACCTATCCTGTATGAGATGTTAAGAAATATATATCCCAAAATATTTTAAAAAGAAAATACTCCTGTTTGGTGAATGTGCAATTAGAAATCACCTATTTAATACTTACTGTATGAAACACTAATTCCAGTCAACATAAAGATAAATAAGACATAATCTCTCTCTTAGAGAAGCTTACTGTCAGATAGAAAAGCCACATAAACTATAGGCTTAGTAATAATAGGATAATACAAATATTTGAAATTATACATACATATGCATGTACACTTATTAGCTTTCTGTTACTATAACAAATGCCTGATATAAAAAGAAAAAAGGTTTATTTTGGCTCATAGTATTGGATCTTTCAGTACATAGTTGATTGGCCTTGTTGGGCTTAGGCCTATTGGTGAGGCAGTGCATTATGGCAGGGAGCGCATGGTGGAGACAACTGCTTATTTCTTCGTGGCTGGATAGCCAAAAAATAGGAACAGGAGGAACCAGGGTCCAAATATCTCCTTCAAAGGCGTATCCCCACGTCCCCACCAGTGATCTAAGGCCTTCCATTGGGTCCTACCACTTAAAGTTCCACTTGCCAATAGCACCAATCTGGAGACTAAGCCTTTAACATAAGGCCTTTTGGGGACACTTAAAATCCAAACCATAGCATACATATACATGTAGAACTATATGTTTGATAGTATGCATGCATTTACATGCATATATCTCACAAACATTAATAAGACATTGTTTCAGATTTTCTAACAACATAACTATTTGTTAACAGCCTGATTATAATGCACAGCCACTAATATTTTCTCATTATTTTTAAAATATCATTGAATGGAAGTAGCAGTATTACAAATACACATCAGTTTGTTCTACTCCGTTGTTTATGACTAGGATGTTCTTATACTGTTGACCATATTTCTAAAGCATATAGTATGACATGCATGAGTGAAATTAGTATTCTAGGGTTCTCTTTTCATTTTCACATGACAATAGATAATCAAGTTTTACCAGCAGGATGGAGATTACTTATTCAAACTATAGTGGATTTCCTTATTAAGAAATAATCTTTACTTACAAAGCACTATGGTTTGGATAAGGTTTGAGTGTGTCCCCCAAGGTTTCATGTGTTGGAAATGCAGTCCCCAGTTTGACAACATTGGAAGGTGGTGGAACTTTTGAGAGGTGGAACCTGGTGGGAGGAAATTAGGTCACTGGGGGTATTCTCCTTGGAGGTAATTAATGCTGGTCTTGCAAAGGAGCTTAGTTCTTGCTCGAGAGAGTTGTTATAAAAAGAGGAAAACTGGCTCCATTTTGACACTCTGGCTTCTTGTCTTACTATATGATCTCTTTCACATTCACTCCTGCTGTTGAGATGCTATCTGATAAGCCTTCACCAGGGACAAAACTGATAGGGCCATTCAGTCTCAGAATTTAAGTCTTCAAAACTGTGAGATAAATAAACATTTTTTCATTGTAAATGCGCAGCATCCAATATTTTGTTATAGCAACAGAAAAGGCACAATACACAAATATAATTGCAGAACACCATTATTTTGAAGTCTATATTCATATAACAACATAATAGCCATTTATAGAATTGGAATTTAAGCATATTCCAGAGACAGTAGATTTGAATGTATTGAATAAACAGTTGGATATCAGTGAAAATTATTCTGTTCCATGTGTGGACCAGATAAAGTGTGCAAAAATATTCTGTTAATATTTGCCTTTTCACCATTGAGAGTACATGAATATAACATTTCTCTGGTAGTCAAAACAGTATTTTAGAAAGTTTATGACTTATATTTCATCATCATTAAAATAATTGTATGTACTTTTTCATCTAAACATACCTTTTGTCAACAGAAGTGATATAAAAGGAGAAAGAAAATTAAGCTTTTTGTGCTTAATTTTTCTAGGATCTTACTAATTTTACATAATATAAATAAATTATATAAACTTTCTAAAATAAATAAATTCTATGCATTCCACTCTAAAAAGGCATGCCTTGAAATTTAATATGAGATCTTTTTTATTTTAATGCAAATATGAGACAATTCACAGAAAACATTGGGATGATTAAAATATATCTCCTGAAAAATTTCACAAAAGTGAATCCATGACTAATAACTTATGAAACTGAGATTTTATGAAACACTTCAACACTTCAAATTCTAATCAGCATCTAATTGTCATTTGAAGAACTGTGTTTGTTATAGTTTTACTAGGGTTTTGTAGGCTTATTTACCAGATGCCATTTTCACTCCATAGATACATTCTGTGTTGAATATTAAGGCAAATCAATCCAGTTGTTAAATACTAAAGTAAATGTAGGCCAGTTTGGGTTCAAGATTTGATATATCCAAGTCTTTGCTACATGAAGGACAATAATGTAGAACATGGCAAAAAAGTTTCAAGGATGCTTTATTAATGATCTATATTTTTCTTAGGTAATTGAAGCATCTCAAGAGGTTTTTTTTTTCTCCTTTCCTCTTGTACTCCTGCAGATCAGCCCCTCTGGGTAGTCAAAGTCAAATCATGTCACACTTGGAGTAAAACACATGGATAGATAGGCTGTAAGTGTATAGCTCTCAATGCTCTAAAGATGTAATTCATATTCTTAATCATAGTTTACCAACTTCTTCTCTGGCTCTGCTTTCAGCCTCTGCCTTTTACCTTTTGCTTCTAGAATATAAAATCAAACACACACACACACACACACACACACACACACACACACACACTTAATTTTCTCAGGTCTTTGCTGTTTCTAGTACTTCCATTTCATTTTCCAAGCCTTTCTTTTCTTTATTTCTTTATTTCTTTCTCTTTCTTTTTCTTTATTTCTAATCCTTCACAGGTCAGCACCCATATCATTTTTTGCAGAAGTTTTTTCCTAATCCATTCAAGTCCGTTTTAAGAGTCCTTCCTAAGCCGGGCGTGGTGGCGCACGCTTGTAATCCCAGTACTTGGGAGGCGGAGACCGGAGGATCCGGGTTCGCGGCCAGCCTCAGCTCTCGCTCCCTCTCTCTCTCTCTCTCTCTCTCTCTCCCTGTCTCTCTCGCTCTCTCTACTTAGTGAGGTCCTCCGCAGCTTTGTGAGACCCGGTTTCAAAATAAAGTATACAAAATAGGGCCGGGGGCGTAGCGCAGAGGTAGAACGCCCCTGCGTTCAATCCCCCGTACCGAAAAAAAAAAAAAAAAGTCCCTCCTAGTGAACATCTTGCCCAGATTTTCTTACGCCTCCTTGTATTTAATGTTTCCTGTTTCTCCACCTAGAAACTGAACTACATAAATGTCATAGACTTGGAGTTGTTAAATATCCATACCTGTATTATGAATCAGGATGCCAATAAAAAACATATGCATAGGTCATATAAAGTATACAGATTTTTTAAAGTGTCCCAGTTCGGTACAAACCTCCATGTGTATTGCCAAAAAAAAAGCAGATAGGAGCAATCCTAGATCAGAACATTTCAGAGTAGAAAAATTGGGAAAAGAGAGATTTAAAATTTGAAAATTCATAATCTAACTCCACCCTATAGGGTGTGTTCAGTCAGGCAGAAGCCTTAATGATTCCACACCCTTAATCAAAATGGCTCCTCTCCACACCTGAGATGCTTAATGTAAATAGGGTGGGTGAGGAGGACAAAGGTCAGACCCCACTGCCTATCTGTTACCAGGGAAACTGAGGACTAAGAGGAAGTCCTGCCCTCCACTGTACGACCCTACCTACCCCCTCCTATAAAAGAACTGAGAAAGCACGCAGACGCTCTTTTGTTCCCTGGCTGCCTGGATGGATGGATGGATGCGTGTAGGGAGACTCTCTCTCCCTTTCTTAGATGACCCCCCACCTTTCTTAGATGACCCCCAACCTGTATCCCCACCTTTCTTACATGACCCCCAACCTGTATCCCCACCTTTATTAAGTTAATTCAAACCTTTGCCTTTTTCTGAAAAAAAAAAAAAAACAATTTAGAGATTCAATAGACTAGATCACACTTTTTATTTTATATTATAAGGAATAAAACTACAAAAATGTTCTAGAACTGTATTGGGAATTACAGTTTCTTTTCTCTAGTTGGTTGATAATCAGACTATTCGTACTTGATTGCTCTAAGTTTATTTCATTGTTAGTTTGAAATCCTGGAAATTTTACTTTGACTTCCAAAGAAGCATATCACACAATGAGATAGAAACATTTTGAAAATTAGGAAATAAGGAAGTGAAGAAAATGAAGGCAGAGAAATATGAAAGTAGAGTTGTAGTGTTAGAACACAAAATAAAATGTGAAGAGAAAACAAGCACCTTACTAGAGGGGAGTAGAACATCTGGCTATCCAATTTTTCAAGCAGAAAGAGCATTATCATTCATAATCATAATTCTAAGTATTATTCAATACACATGAGAATTTCTAAATAGCATGGTTTTTTTCTAAATGTGTTCTCCTCACATACTGGGCCTCTATAATATAGAGAATATTCTCCCTGGCATCCTTAAAATAAAGACATTATCAAATTTTCAGAGTTCCTTGCTTTATAGTCTCTCAAAATAGGCTGATGGCATAATGCCAAACAGAGACTGCTAAGTGCACACCTGCAAAAGGTTTAAATAAGCATCTCTGTCTCTACTGCTCTGGCTTAAAGCAAGAAATAAAATTAGGAATTGATAGCAGATGGAAAGACTATGCATCTTCTAGGGATCCTCTATGAATATTAATTCTCACAAAAGAGATATGGCTAAGAATTAGATGGATTAGAGTTCAAAATCTAAATGGATTTACCAAAATACTTACACTAAGGAAACAAGCAGTTTCCACAAACAAAACTTTCCCTGAGTAAAAAATAGGGGGCAGTAATAACATAACTTTGTCACTGACAATGAGAAGCAATTCTTTATATTTCTAAGCTAGCAACCAATGGATAGAAAAATGTATATATTACTATAATTTTAACCCTTCATTTTTTATCATCTGTACACATTATTCTATAAGTTATTTAATGCCGTTTGTACCTGTTAAGCATCCCTGTTCTTGATTCTGTGCATTTTTCTAACTTTAACAAACAGGATGTTGTAATTTTTTCATATCCTTTAATTTTTTAATTACTTCCCTGTTTTCAGGTTCCATTCCATTCTGCTACAATTTCTTTTTTTTTCTGTGCTTCCTTTTTTTTATTTATCTCTTATTAGGTTTGTTTTGATCTTCGCTAAATACAGAATTGAACTCACAGTTTATGTGCTTTATTACCATTTGTTTTCAATAAGTTTTAGTAATTACAGAGTTTGGTTTTATCCTAGTTGCAACTTGTATTTCATTTAGAGATATTTATTGCTTATATTTCAAATTTAAAAATCAGAAGTGTCCAGTTGATGTCCAGTTAATTTACATAAGGTTATCACTCTTAGTTCCCTTTCTACCTGATCATACTTTTAAAATAAAATTAATAACTTTAGATTGATACTATTAGATAATTATTTTTAAATTCTTTAGTTTTTATTGAAAAATAAAATTTGTTCAGTTGAGTTGTGTGTGTAATTCTTTTTTTTTAAATATCCATTTACTGGTGCATTGTAATTATACATTTGATAGGTGTCAGGTTAGAAGAATCATACATGCACACATTGCCCATTTAGCCCTCCCTCAAATCCCACTGCATTCCCTCCCCGTTCCCTCCCCGTTCCCTCCCTTTAGTGCTCTACACAGAGGTTTGAGTTTTATAAGTTTGGATATATACCTCATGCGCTTCAGTGTGTTTCCCTCCACCCCCCTCCCAACTCCCTCAGTTAGGTCATCTTCTATGTTCATCTAAAGTTTTCATCTTTGTCTGGAGTCCCTTCTAAATCTCCTTGTCTCTAGCTTCCACATATTAAGGCGAACATCCGACTTTTCACTCTTTGTGCCTGACTAATCTCACTTAACATAATGTTCTCTAATTCTTTCCATTTCCCTACAAATGATGTAATTTTGTTCTTCTTTATGGCTGCATAAAATTCCATTGTGTACATATCCCATAGTTTTGTAACCCATTCATCTGTTGATGGACACCTTGACTGGTTCCAAAGTTTGGCGATTGTGAATTGTGCAGCTACAAACATAGACACACATGCATTAGTCTGGTAGTTTGGTTTCTGATCTTTTGGGTAGATGCCCAGAAGTGGTATTGCTGGGTCGTACGGTAGGTTCATTTCCATTCTTCTGAGGATCCTCCACCTGTTTTCCAAAGTGGTTGCACTAATTTGCACTCCCACCAGCAGTGTATTAGAGTTCCTGCTTCTCCACATCCTCACCAGCATTTGTTATTGTTTGTGTTTTTAATGTTTGCCATTCTTATTGGGGTTAGGTGATATCTCAGGGTAGTTTTGATTTGCATCTCTCTGACTGCTAATGATGTTGAACATTTTTTCATACATTTATGGGCCATTTGTATTTCTTCTTCTGTGAAGTGTCTAGTTCACTTGCCCATTTTTTTGATTGGGTTATTTGTTTTTTTAGTGGTGATTATTTTAAGTTCTCTGTATATTCTAGATATTAGTCCTCTATCAGAGGGGTAGCTGGCAAAAATCTTCTCCCACTCTGTCGGCTCTCTGTTGAGGATCTTGATAGTTTCCTTTGCTGCACAAAAGCTCTTCAGTTTAATGCAATCCCATGTATCGATCCTCATTTTAATTTCTTGTGCCTTTGGGGTCTTGTTAAGGAAGTATTTACCTGTGCCTATGTGTTGAAGTGTTGGACCTATGCCCTCTTCAAGTACTGCAAGGTCTCTGGTCTGATTTCTAGGTCTTTGATCCATCTTGAGTTGGTTCTTGTGCAAGGTGAGAAGTGGGGTTTATTTCCATTTTTCTGCATATGGTTAGCCAGTTTTGCCAGCACCATTTGTTGAAGAGGCTATCTTTTTTCCACTGGATGCTTTTAGCCCCTTTGTCAAAAATTAATTGGCTGTAGGTATGTGGCTTTGTTTCAGCATCTTCTATTATGCTCCATTTGTCTATGTTTCTGCTTTTGTGCCAGTACCATGCTTTTTTTATTACTATGGCTTTGTAGTATAGTTTGAAGTCAGGTATTGTGATGCCTCCTGCATGGTTCTTGTTGCTGAGAACTAACTTGGCTATTCTGGTTTTTTTGTTTTTCCAAATGAATTTAAGAACAGATTTTTTCTGTCAGTAAAGAATGACTTTGGTAGTTTAATGGGTATTGCATTGAATCTGTAGAGCACTTTTGGAAGAATGGCCATTTTGATGATATTTATTCTGCCTACCCAAGAGCATGGGAGATCTTTCCATCTTCTAAGATCTTCTTCAATTTCTTTTTTTAATGCTTTATAGTTTTCCTTGTAGAGGTCTTTTACCTCCTTGGTTAGGTTTATTCCCAAGTATTTTGTTGTTTTGGGGGATATTGTAAGTGGAAATGTCTTCTGGATTTCTTTTTCAGTGGATTCATGGTTGGTGTACAGAAAAGCTTCTGATTTTTTAAGATTGATTTTGTATCCAGACACTTTGCTGAATTTATTGATCAGTTCTATAAGCCTCTTGGTTGAGTTTGCTGGATCCTCTAAGTATACTATCATGTCATCTGCAAATAGAGATAGTTTTAGCTCCT
>PVJS01032815.1:0-22547 GCA_004027185.1 Glis glis | reverse complement strand
CCCCCTCCTCCCCTCTTCCTCCTCTCTTCCTCCTCCTCCTCCTCTCCCTCCTCCTGGTTTTCCTTCTTCTTCTCCTCCCCCTCCTCCTCTTCCTCCTCCTCCTCCACCTCTTCCCCCTTTTTCTTCTTCTTCTCCTCCTCCTCTCCCTCCTCCTCCCCCACCTCTTCCTCCTTTTCTTCTTCTCCTCCTCCTCCTCCTCCTTCTTCTTTATCTTTTTGTGGTACTGGGGATTGAACCCAGGGGCTTTCTACCTCCGAGCTATAACCCCAGCCCTATTTTTTTTTTTAACGGTCTCACTAAGTTGCTAATGGTCTTACTAAGTTTCTGAGGCTGGCCTCGAACCTGCAATCTTCCTGTCTTAGCCTTCCAAGTACTGGGATTACAGGCGTGTACCACCACACCCGGCTACATGGTAGGATCTTAAAATAAGGGTTTAGAAACTAAGCGAGGTTGTGTGTCGGGTTCACAACTGTAAAGAGACTGAAGGAAGAAAAAAAAAGATAATTAATGTTCCCACAACCATAAAGAAGAACAAAAATATGTCGTTTGCAGGAAAATGGATGGAACTAGAGAATATTATGCTAAGTGAGATCAGTCTCAGAAAGCCAAGGGTCATATGTTTCCCATGGATTTATAAAATGCTGTGTGGATTGCTTAGGTGGTAACTACACTCATGGATATTACCAATCACTGGAGGAGCAAAGAAAGACCCAGAAGTCTTTTGGAAAAAATCACAGATGGTGAACCAGTGTGAAGATAATTATTCAAAACGAGGCGTGGTGGCGCACGCTTGTAATCCCAGTACTTGGGAGGCTGAGACCGGAGGATCCCAGTACCACAAAAAAATAAGATAATTATTCGAGAAAATTCAAGTAAATCATTTATTGCCCAAATACAATTACTATAACTATTATTATTTTTTTGGTACTAGGGATTGAACCCAGGGGCATTCTACTTCCGAGCTATACTCCCAGCTCTATTTTATTCTTCATTTTGAAACAGGGTCCAACTACATTACCAGCTTCCTAAATTCTGGGATTACAGGCATGTGCCACCATGCCCGGCTCCAAATACAAGAATTGTTTTTTGAGAGCCCTGAGAATAATTACCAGAGACATTCTTTCAGCGACTGACCTGCCAACAATCAAAGAACATGGCTTGGCTTAGGGATGAAGCAGGTTGTGGTTTACTTTGGAAGCTATATATGGAGCCAAAATGAAAATTGATGGTTAGATGCTAGAGTATTTCTATTAATTGGGCTGAGAATGAAGACTGTTTACAAATAATTATAAAAGTAAAAAGGCTGCAAAGACGACATATCAGCAATGGAAAAAAGAAAGTCTCTTTAAGTCAGTGAGTGAGATTTGGGGTGTGAATAAGTGTGATGATAGTAATGAGGCGAGAGTAAGTGGAACGGACCATCAACCTTGAATTCTTTGTGTGTGTGTGTGTGTGTGTGTGTGTGTGTGTCTGTGTGTCACTGGGGATTGAACCCAGGGTCATTTTATTTCCAAGTTACACTCCCAGCCCTACTTTAAAAAATTTTTTATTTTGAAACAGGGTCTCACTTGGTTGATGAGAGTGAGTCTCACTACTTGTTGAGGCTGTCCTGGAACCTGCGATCCTCCTGTCTCAGCCTCCCAAGTACTGGGATGACAAGTGTGTGCCACCACACCCAATGGCCTTGAACTCTTTTTACAGAGAAATGCTGCTGTGAATATATGCAGCAGCTGCATACCCCCAAGTGGATCTAGGGAATAGTTACGTATTTATTGCCTTAGGATTAAATTGCTTCCTAGAAAGCCAAAAACTTTCATGTGGTTAACATTTTTTTAACCCTGTGCAAAAAGAAGATATAAATAAATTGTTTTTCTCTTCTCTCTCCTCTCAAAGCAGGGCAGCACCCTCTCCCCTGCTGCCACCTTAGGTCCTGTAGCATTAAATGTGGTTCAGAGCCGGGCGTGGTGGCGCACGCTTGTCATCCCAGTACTTGGGAGGCTGAGAGCGGGGGATCCGGGTTCGCGGCCAGCCTCAGCTACTTAGTGAGGCCCTCCGCAACTTCGTGAGACCCGGTTTCAAAATAAAGTATAAAAAATAGGGCCGGGGGCGTAGCGCGGAGGTAGAACGCCCCTGCGTTCAATCCCCGGTACTGCAAAAAATAAAATAGGTTGGGGGGTGTAGCTCAGAGGTAGAATGCCCCTGGGTTCAACTCCCCAGTGCCCTTCCCCCCAAAATCAAACAAAACAACAAAACCCCACTGTGATAGTTAATCTAATTTGTCAACTTGACTTGATCATGACACACCCAAGATCATGTGACTTTGGGTGTGTAACAGCAGATTAAACAGAAAGTCCTGCCCTAAATGTAGGCAGCAGGGTTCTGATAGGTGCAGGACTTAGATAAAAGAAGGAGAAAGCTGCGTAGAGGGATGCATGACTCTTTCCGAAGAAAACGCATCTGCTCTCGTCTGAGATCGTCGGCCTCCAACTTCGCCATTTCTCTGAAGAGCTTCTTGATCTTCTGCTCTCGTCTGAGATCGTCAGCCTCCAGCCTTCGAGCTGAAACTTCACCATCATTTCTCTGAAGAGCTTCCTGATCTTCACATCTTGGACTGGAACTGAATTAGTGGTTGCTCCGACCCTAAGACTCCAGCTCTTAGACCGCTCGACCAGCTACTGGTTCCTCTGACTCTCCACGTGCAGTCGGAACTCGGGACTACATTGTAAGCTGTTCTGATAAATCCCTTTTTCCATATACTCATTCTGTAAATTCTGTTAGTCTAGTGAACCCTGACCAATACACACACAAATAACAGACAAAACCCCCAAACCTGAAGCTCTTTAACTTTAAACAGTTCCACATTCCCCTCCTCCCCAGCCCCTGAAAGCACCAGTTCCCTTCTGTCCCTAGGATTTGAGTGCTCCAGATGCCGTACATCAGTGAATTACCCAGCAGTTGTCTGTTTGCGGCCGCCCTATTTCCCCAAGTGCAATGTCCTCAAGGCCCACCCATACTGCGGGGCGTGCCAGAACTTCTTTGGGGGACATAGCTTTAAAATGAGCTCCGTAAGACGCGCTTGCCCCAATTCCTGGGTTTCTCTTCATGTTGCAGTTCTCTGTGTGTTGAATGACAGAGAATGATGCCTCCGATGATGGTACATTATTATCATTGTGAAACCGTAAAAAGTGCGAGAGCAGCTTAGAAAGCAGCCGTGGTTTGGTGGGATCACATGCTTTGTGGGTACCCCGCTTTGATGTATTTCTGTCTGTTTGGAACACAGAGCCCCCGCCTTCCTGGGACTCTTCCCAACGTGGCGGCCTGAGTCTCCCCCAGAGACCCTCTGAACACAGGTGCCGGGCTTCCTGGGAGCAGGCCTGGGAGCAGGCCGGGGCCAGGTGAGCGGGGAGTAGGAAGCTGTCCCTCCGCACCTACCATTCCCCCTCTGCAGCCTGAGGACCTTGTCTTCCCTCCCTGCGCCTCCGAGGGAGAGGGGGAGGCGGGAGGGGCAGGAGCGGGCCTCAGGGCAGGGGGCTGCCCCTGCCGGGTGGAGAGCCGCCCAGCTGGGGCCCGTCCTCAAATGCACCAGCATTTCTTGTGGAAATATTCCTAGTGATTCTTGCCACAGCCTCCCTGAGGAACACTTGCAAGTTTTTAAAATCAGTTAACTTAAACACATTTTTAAACTGATGACTCCAAGCCAGTTTATGGATGTGTCCCCACTTCCCATTTCTTTTCACCTGGAATAATTTACCCCGGTCCTTTGCTACCATTCCACAGGCGCCACAGCCTTTGACGTTCAGCTAAAACTCACCAACTTCAGGGACCTTTCCTGATTAAAAGGCATTATTTAGCCAGGCACCGTGGCCCGCAGCTGTGATCTCAGTACGTGGCAGGCTGAGACCGGAGGATCGTGGGTTGGAGGCCAGCCTCAGCAATTTAAAGAGGCCCTCAGCAACTTAGCTAGACCCTGTTTCAAAAACAATAACAGTAACAACAACAATAGCCCCCTGGGGGTGTAGCTCAGAGGTAGAATGCCCCTGGATTCAATTCCCAGTACCCCTCCGCCCCCCAAAAAAGTAAAAGGCATTGCTCTGTATAACGATCTATTTACAAGGAAATGCATTTTTAATTTATTCAAGAGAGAGATTTCTGAAATGTTTTCAAATTACTTTCTTTATGGATACAGCATTTGAATGCACAGGTAAGCTCTTTACTTAAATGGACCCGAGTGAATTACTGTAAAATGTGAATAAATGCCCTTGTAATTTCTCTAGTGTAGGAATGTTTACATAGACATGCATATCTTAAATACGTGCGTATATGTGTATGTGTCTTAAAGTTAATTCTAGTGAAAAGCAATCAGCAATACTTGTGTTTGATACTCTTGATGCATGCTTCCTTGTAAATATTTTGGTTGTGACAGTTGCTTAAGGGCCAGGACTCTACTATTTCTATGTTCCTCAGGAGGAACTAGCATAGTACCCAGCCTACAGTGGGTACCCAGTTCTACACATTTTTTGTTAATAATTGTTTTTTACTTTGACTTTTAATAACATTCAGGTACTAGAGATTTATTTTTTTACTTGTTTTATGAAACATCTTTATTGAAGTATGGTTGAAATACAATAAATTGCCATAAAGTATATAATTTTAAGGTGATTTCTTTTTGGACTGGGGCTTGAACCCAAGGGCATTCTACCCTGAGCTACATCCCTAGACCTATTTTATTCATATTTTATTTTGAAATAGGGTCTCACTAAGTTGTGGAGGACCTTGCTAAGTTGCTGAAGCTGGCTGCAAACCTGTGATCCCCCTGTCTCAGCCTCCCAAGTACTGGGATTACAGGTGTGTGCCATCACGCCTGTCTAATTTTAAGGTTTTTGTTTTGCTGTGCTGGAGATCAAACCCAGGGCCTCATGCTTAAAGGTGAGTGCTCTACCACTGAGCTACATTTCCAGCCCCATAATTTGCAAGTTTTGATACACACACACACACACACACACACACACACACACACACACACCAGTGCACACACATATCAATCACACACAAAGTCTCCTGTGACCTTTGGAATAGTCCTTTTTCTCTTTCCTGCCCCACCTCTTTCCCAGGCAATCACTACAGATTGGTTTGCATTTTTTAGAATTTTATATAAATGGGATCATATAGTAGGTGCTATCTTTAGCTTGGCTAACAGCACTTGGAAATAGAGCTACTATGAATACCCATTACATGTCTTTGCATGCACATGAGCTTCCGTTTCTCTTGTAACAGGGGTGGGGTGCTCTTAGACATAGGTTGGGAATGACATATCCAACAATCCCTTAAGGATTCACCCTCTGCTATAGCTCGGGTTAAGTTATAAAGGAGATTGTGAGCCCAAAACGAGTCAGGTCCATGGGAGAGGGTCACTCCCATTCCCAAAGTCACAAGTACAATAAAGAACATGTTTGAGATTTTTAGGCAGTGTGCCATAAACCATTAACCAATACTAAACAACTAATAGGGCTCCCAAGAAAAATACTATCCAAAAGAGGGGAGACCAAAAGATATCCCTGTCTAATAAATTGAAGGGCAAGAATTAGCTTGTTTACTCCTTGGTTTTAAGATGGAAATACATACTTTTAGGCTAAAAGAATTAGAGCTGTCACTGTCCTAGTTGTTAAAAGAGGTGTAGATGGGGTGAGTCCTCACAAAGGATAAAGAAAACAGGACAGAGTGGAAAGAAACTGATCTGGGTAGAAGTACAGTCTTGAAAAACACCCTGGAGCCACGCGTGCCAAAGCACATCGAGGATTTGGTCAGAAGTGGAGAGAGGGCCACGGGGAACAGAGTGAGTCTTGGGGAAAATCCAGGAGAAATCTACAGAATTCTTGCAGGGACAGGGACATGGGTTTACTTATCACCGGATGTTTTCTGGAACAGGAGTTTCAGCCCCTCCAGTGGCTCGCAGGAATATCCTGTCATGGATTCCAGGGCTTCGGGAGTCACTTGCACCTCCGGGGCAGGTGATGGGTTCTCAGCTGTCCACCGGTTGACTCTGTATGGCGTATCCAGGAGTGGAGGCCAGGCACCTTCGCAGCAGCAGGAGTCGAGACAGTGACAGCATACGGGCCCATCCAGGGGGTCTCCTTCTTGTCTGTGGTCTTGATTAACACTAGGTCACCAGGACAGAACAAAGGCTCTCCCGTTCCTGCCCGCACTGTCAGGACTTCACTTACTGCTGGTTGCTAAGCAGCCGGTTGAGTGACAGTCTGCCAATAGCTGGGATTCTGTGTCTAAGACCATGTCCCGAGACAGGAAGGATCCCCATATAGCTTTTCAAAGGGAGTGAGATTGAATCGACCAGGCGTATTGCGAATTCTATTAAAGCTATAGGGAGCATGTGCATCCAGGGGGCCTGTACTTCTTGAGCCGATTTGAGGAGGTGTCTTTTTAATATCCCAGTAGCTCTCGCTGCCTGTCCGGAGGAATGAGGATGCCAGGCACAGTGTAAATTGAAATCTATTCCCAGGGCCTGGGTGATGCCCTGGGTCACTCCAGATTTGAAGGCTGGCCCATTGTCGCTTTTCAGGAGCGAGGAACTCCAAAGCGGGCGATAATTTCATGGAGTAGAACCTTTACTACCTCCTGGGCCTTTTCTGATTTGCAAACAAAGGCCTCCACCTGTCCTGGAAAGATGTCAACCAGCACTAACATTATCTGTGTCTCTTCCACCTGATGTGAGTGAAGTCAAGCTGCCAGTCCTCACCTGGGTAGGAGCCTCTACTGCTGGCCTGCTGGACTTAACAAGCTAGTTTTTTTTTTTTTTTTGCAGTACTGGGGATTGAACCCAGGGACATTCTACCTTCAAGCTATACCCCCAGCCCTATTTTTTATTCTTTATTTTGAAACAGGTTTCACTAAGTTGCAGAAACCTCACTAAGTAACTGAGGCTGCTGCAAACCGGCAATCCTCCTGTCTCAACCTCCCAAGTACTGGGATTACAGGCGTGCGCCATCACGCCCGGTGTTAACAAGCTATTTTTAGGATTAGTTTTAAGGCAAGCCTCACATCCCCTATGATATGACTCGTTGTTTCCTGCAACCGCTCCCCTGTGAAGAACCCTGAGGCTAGCTTTAAAGAATTACCTCTCCCCAGGTGATGCATCTGATGGAGGGTTTTAAGATTTTCCATTGCAAGCTTTGGGGTATCCATATCTTGTTGTCAGAAGTAACCCACCATCCTCTGCTGCCCATACTGCACCCGTGTTGGTGAACTATGGCACTACAGAACTTTAGCACTTTCCTCTGAGGTATATATAGGCCTCACATCAGGCAACAATGACCCTTCCCACAGGATGGGGCAGAGCGCTGGTAAGGGGCGCATGGCAGCCTCTGGGGTTGCCTTATCGGCTAGGCTATTCCCCTGAGTGATAAGGTCTGTTCCCCTCTGATGCCCTTTACAGTGTAAAATAGCTTCTCAAGACAACTGTCAATAAGTCCATAATCTGAGACTCATGCCTGATGGGGGATCCAGATGAAGTAAGCAGGGCCACCTCTTTCCCAATTGCTGCATGCGCGTGAATAATTAGGAAGGCACATTTTGAATCCGTGTAAATATTTGCTCTTTTTCCTTCAGCCAAATTAAAGGCTTTCATCAGTGCTATTAGCTCGGCCAATTGGGTGCTGGTGGAGGGGGCAGGGGCCCTGCCTCCCTCACTTCAAAGGGTGTAGTGATTGCAGAGCCTGCATATCACACTCCTTCTGATAAGGTAGAGTAGAAGAAGTAAAATTTTAGGTAGAAAGGAGACAAGATGGGAAGGAAAGGAGTAAATCAAAAGTCCTAAGCTTGCCTTGCTTAGGACATGCCAAGAAGTAGCAAAACCCATGTCTCTAAAAAACACAATGGGCTAGCTTCACATCCGAAATCCCTGAGAAATTCCTGAGGTGATTAGTTCTGGAAGAAAAAGAACTTCCCCTTCCACTGAAACTCCGGAAAATCACACCTGTTGTTACACTCAGCTGGCCACCCATTCCTGAAGAACTTCACCTTCCACCAAAAACTCCAGAAGATCACACCTGTTGTTATACTCAGCTGGCCACTCGCTGGCCAGCAGACTTCCTGTCTCCACTCCTCTCTGCCCCCAAAGACCTGTCCCTAAAAAAATTAACATCTTCTGCCTAAAGAAAAAAAAAGGCATTTTCCTGCCTAGTACCTCTAACCAACCCCCTCCCCAGTGACTATAAAAGAGACTGCAAGAATTTGGGGCAGCTGTTCTCACTTCTTGAGGTGGCCCGTGTTTTCCCTAACATGTTATCCCTTTTCCTTAAATTAAACCTCTGACTTTTTCTCTGACTGGCGAGTGTTGAAATTCTTTTCTACACAGACCCAAGGACCCTGGGGACCCTGAGGTGAGTTTCCCCTTCCAGGCTGGGGGACTCCTTAGGACCCTCCGTGGAGCTATCAAGCTCACCCTGACACTTCCTTTTCAAAAAAGTAGCCATCCGTGAATAACTCTTCATCAGGATTTAGGAGGGGCTTGTCCAAGAGGTCTTGTGGAGGGTGGGAGCCCAGAGATGTGTTAACATTTCCTTACAAGAATGGACAGGGTCTTCGGTGTCCCCCGGCAGAAAGGTCGATGGATTGAGTTGTACATTTCTTCAAAGATGTCTGACCCTTCCATAAAGATAGCCTGATGTTTAAGAATGCGGCTGTCCGAGAGCCACAGGTGTCCTTTGCATTCTAGTAAACTCTGAAGATCATGGGGAATTTGTACTATGAGCAGCGGACTAATGTTCGTTTGGGGGCCTCAGGAGTTAAGGCCCCAACCGCGGCTAAAACCGATACTTGTTTTTGGAGTTTTCTCTTTGTATCAGGTGTGGACTGAGTTAAGAATTTGTCTCTGAGGGTGGCCTCCCCTTCTACCGAGTCTGGAGTCAGGTTGGTGAATTTTATCATGGCTTCCTTTAGTCTTTCGAGGAAGGCCACTGGGGACTCATCTGAACTGTGATGAGTAGCTGCCAATAGGCCATAGCTGAGGGGCTTGACCTTAGCCCTCCTTAGTCCCTCTATTATGCAATACAGAAAATGGGTCTTCTCTCAATCATGTCTCACATCCTTGGAGCCCCACTGGGGATCCTGTGATGGGACAGCCTGTTTCCCCTCAGGACCATTGGGTTCTCTCTCACAGAGGGATGTTGACAATTATAATGATCATCACCCACTTTCTTGTATACACACTCTCTCCAGTGAGGTCAGGGTCTGATCTAAGAGCAACCTGACATCTCTCCAAGTCAAGTCATACACAGAGTTGAGTAACCTGAATGCCTGCACACATTGATCAGGGTCAGTGGTATAACTACCACGGTCCCTTTTAATTTCTTTAAAATCAGCCAGTGAAAATGGCTTATGGACAATACAGAGTCCAGACGTTCCCCTTCCCACTGCCACAAGGCCCCGTGGAACTAATCCTCATGGTTGTTTCTTATTTTTGGTTGCCTCTTGGGTCCCCTGGTCGGAGGTGCAGTGTCATGGTATGCAGGGGGCCTATTTAGGCACGGTTCCCCAGATGTTAAGGGGAGCTCTATTGGTGCTACGGCTCCTACAAGGCGGTCATCCTGCTTTTCTGGGGTCACTGATCTTTGGGTTTTGCCTCAACTACTGTTGCTAAAATTGCCTCAGGCTTACAATTTTTTAATAGGTCTGGATGGCTTCAGAGATAATAAAAAAGCTGAACATATGGACTCTCATTCCATCTGCCCTCCCCCCTGCAGAACAAATCTAACTGAAGGATGGTGTTGAAGTCTAGGCTCCCCTGTGGTGGCCAAGTTTCCCCGCCCTGCCAGCGAGTACTGTGGCCACGCTTGGGCGCACGAGAAAGTGAGAGTTCTTTTCCTTATGATCTGGGGGTCGAACTTATTCCAGTGTTTGAGGATGCATGCGAGGAGAGTTCGAGCTTCCATCTTGGATTGCTGGGATCCCATCTAAGAGAGAGTGATTGGGCTCACTGGCTTGTCCTGGGGAGGTCACCCCCCTCCTCAGCACATCCCAGCCAGCACCCTACGAGAGCGAAGCTCAGCCGGGGGCGAGTCCAGTCAAGCACCTTGCGTGAGCTTTGTGATGGCAGCTCCTCACGGCTCACCAGAGTGGGGCTTCTTAGGAGCATGAGCCTGAGTCGCCTCAGACCCTGGCTCTGTTCATGCCCCCACCTCTCTCTGTCCAGATGGGGTACCTTATATCCCCTTCTAAAGCTTGGAAATTTTTAGTGCTTCCAACAAGTAAAACACTGTATTTCCCAGTATATCCTCGTTAGCCACGGGTGGATTGTAGCTAGCAGAGGTAGAATCTGGAGTGTGGGAGGACCCTGACTCTCACTCCACCTCAGGGAGAAAGTTGCATTAGTTAGATGGGGATAGAAGCCTAAAACTGTCAATAAATAAGAGATAGCCACACACAGATGTTCTTCTCTTCTAAATTCTGCACAGGGGGCCGTTGGCAGCCTATGCTCCCTGAGGTGACGGAGGAGAGGAGCCTAGGACTCAGAGAGCAGAGTCCCTAGCATATACCAGTGTGGAGCTTGCCTACAAAAGGGACAGGGAGTCTGAAGCGGGCATAAATGGCATATGAAGAGATGGGCATCTTCCCCAATTTCAAGTCCCCACAGGTCTTTTAAAAGAGTGTCCTATCTTTGATGGGGCAGAATGGACAGGCACTCATTTGGAGCCTCACAAGACACCAGTGGGTTTCCTTGAAGCCTCAATAAGGACCAAGCACTGGCCCTGCACCACTATGTAGGCAGATAGGCACCCAGGACCTTACCCCTGAAGGGTGTGGATCCCAGGTCGCGCCTGGCTGCCACTGAGACCTTTAGTAAGCTTGGAGGAGGTTCACAGTCTCTTCTTGTCTGACCTACACTATTTAAAGGGGATTTCTTCCTGTAGGGGGTCTGATCGTAGACTATTTCCATGACCAGGGGGGTCCCCACAAACCAGAATTGCCCCCTAGTTGCTGGATGATCAACTGTCATCCTAGGTGGATTCTTTATGGCTCACAGGAAGTTTACTAACCTCACAGGTGCTGTGGTATTAACCCACCGTGGAGATGCAGTGGCATTAAACTACCACCAGGTGTCACTGTTGCTCTGCAGTTGTTTCAAGGCTCTAAAACCCCAAAGCTAAAGCTGCTGCCTAGTCACTGGGGCCACAAATCCTGTAAAAATTATTACTTAAAAATTATTATTGAAGAGCCGGGCATAGTGGCGCAGGCTTGTAATCCCAGTGCGTGGGAGGCTGAGACCGGAGGATCGCAGGTTTGCGGACAGCCTCAGCTACTTAGTGAGGCCCTCAGCAACCTAGTGAGACCCTGTTTCAAAATAAAGAATAAAAAATAGGGCTGGGGGTGTAGATCAGAGGTAGAATGCCCCTGGATTCCATCCCCATTATTGAGCCACATGTCCCTTCGTGGTTGCCAAATGCTACAGTTGTAATGGCGCTGTGGGCGTTTTTCCTCGATTCAAATAGATAAGTTGAATTGGGAAATTAAAACAAATAGCTCGGTTGCAGCTTAAACAAATCTTTATTACAAAGTAAGTAGGAAGCCGGGCGTGGTGGCGCACGCTTGTAATCCCAGTACTTTGGGAGGTGGAGACCGGAGGATCCGGGTTCGCGGCCAGCCTCAGCTCTCTCGCTCTCTCTCTCCCTGTCTCTCTCCCTGTCTCTCTCTCTCTCTTTCTCTCTCTCTCCTTAGTGAGGCCCTCTGCAACTTCGTGAGACCCGGTTTCAAAATAAAGTATAAAAAATAGGGCCGGGGGCGTAGCGCGGAGGTAGAACGCCCCTGGGTTCAATCACCGGTACCGCAAAAAAACAAAACAAAACAAAACAAAACAAAACAAAGTAAGTAGGAAATAGAAATAGAAACGAAGAAAAGCAGTGTACCTGCATGCCGGAGAGCCCGAACATGGAACTCTGCCCTCCCTCAGACCCCGGCCCTTAAATACAGTTTTCTCATTGGTATGTTCTTATCAGCATTACCAAGGCAACAGGCTTGTAACTTATTTCTAAGGCAGGTGGTGTCTCCTTGTATCTGGGAAGTGCACCTACTAAGTGCAGGGGTTAATAATCTTTTTTTAACCTCTACTGTATTGGGCTGTATTGGTTGCCCATCAACTATGGGTGCTTTGAAGCAACACATGGAGTTTACATTTCCCATACCAAGATGGGTCACAAGGAACAGGGGGGAAAGAGAAGCACTAATTACAGCCAGTGTAGCTGTGTGTAATCTCTAAGAGCAAGGCATGAGGCCTTTGCTGCCTTTATTTATTTATTTATTTATTTATTTATTTGTAGAACTGGGGATTGAACCCAGGGGCATTCTACCTCCGAGTTCCACCCTCAGCCTTATATTTTATTCTTTATTTTGAAACAGGGTCTCACTAAGTTGCGAGGGCCTCACTAAGTAGGTGAGGCTGGCCGTGAACCTGCAATCCTCTGGTCTCAGCCTCCCAAGTACTGGGATTACAAGTGTGCGCCACCACGCCCAGCTCCTTTATGGCTTTAAAATGTGCCAGGCAGAGTCACTATGATCTTAGGGTTTTTAATTGCTTTTATATATTTGAAGGGCTAAAGGCTTTAATTGCCTTTACATATTTCTAAGGCTAAAAGGCTTTAATTTTCTCTATGTATTTCTAGGCTAAAGGCTTTAATTTTCTCTACATGCTTTTGAGGCTACAGCTTTAATTATCTCTACATGCTTCTATGGCTAAAGGCTTTAATTGCCTTTACATTCTTACTATGGATTAATATTAGGACAAAGGGCAGAGGGGAGGGGAGTTCTGGAGTGTAACAGGCCAAGCTGTGCTTCTCCCTGCCTGGACGCCTGCACAGCACCCAGACTCTGACTGCCTTTTACATTTTTATTGTTAATTAATTAATACCGGAGCAATTTTTCAATACCAGCACAAAAGGAGCAGAGAACCGAATTCCAAGCAGAAGGATCAGCACATGCAAAGGTTAGAGGACTGAGAACTGGCACAAAAAAAATGATATTTCAGAGCATTAAAAAGAAAAAGACAGTCGGGAGTGGTGGCACATGCCTGTAATTCTAGTACTTGGGAGACTGAGACAGGAGGATCACAGGTTCAAGGACAACCTCAGAAAGTAGTGAGACTTTCATCAACCTAGGGAGACCCTGTTTCTAAATTAAAATAGGGCTGGGGGTGTAACTCAGAGGTAGAATGCCCCTGGGTTCAATCCCCAGACACACACACACACACACACACACACACACACACACACACACGAGGCTTGAATGTTTTGTATGGAAAACATAGGCTGAATTTGTCAAGGGAAGAGTCTCTGAGAAGACCCTGAAGACTTTCAGGAATGCCCTCATTGCTCCTCTGTCCCTGTCTTAAACCTCTGTCACAAAGCTCTGTCACAAGACCTAGCTTCTAGTAATAGCAACACCCATGTTGACCTTTTTTATTATTATTTTTGTACTGAGGATTGAACCCGGATTCCAGGTGTGCACCGCCACGCCCAGCCTGTGTGGGCCTTGATGTACAGGGGGATGGAGTGGTGAGGTGCATGCACTGAGACTTTACAGTAGTATGTGGCTGCCCAGGTGTGACGGGGGTCACTCAGTAACCTCAGGCACCTTTAAGAGGGATTGGGGCTCGGCATTTGCCAACCATCTTCCTTCCTTCTCTTTCCTCTACCTGCGGTTCTTTTTTTTTTTTTTTGCGGTTCTGGGGATTGAACCCAGGGGCATTCTACCTCCGAGCTACACCCCCAGCCCTATTTTTTATTCTTTAATTTGAAACAGGGTCTCACTAAGTTGCGGAGGGCCTCACTAAGTAGCTGAGGCTGGCTGCGAACCCGGATCCTCCAGTCTCAGCCTCCCAAGTACTGGGATGACAAGCGTGCGCCACCACGCCCGGCTTACCTGCGCTTCTGGAGTTCAGCCTGGAGCAGCCCAGGTGTCCAGCAAACTCTGGCGAGGTACATCGGGAATGAGTTAGTGGACAGCCAGGGGAAGGACAAATCTAATTTCTGCCTGTCCCTGCCCGGTCCCTTCCTGGTCCCTTCCGGTCCCTTCCTGGTGACTTAGCACTAAGGAGACCGAGCTGCCTTCCTCTCTGGCGGGGCTGGTGGGGCGCATTGTTGGTGCCAGGCCCGCACCGGACACAAGTTCCTTCCTCGTGTGTGTGGGGGCATGATAATTCCTGTGGGTTCTTGGCTTCCATGGCGAAAAGAATTTCACCAAGCACCAGTCAGAGACAAAGGCAAAGGTTTAATTCAAGAAAAGTAAAGATACATGTTCAGGGGAAACACGGGCCATCTTGAGGGTGTGGGAGTCTCGGCAGGGGGGTGCAGGGAGGGCAGCTGAGAGGCGGCTAGCAGAGAGAGGCCAAGAGAGGCAAAGAGCCTCTCGGATCTTTTCTATCCTTTTTTTTAAATTCTTTTTTTGAAACAGGGTCTCATTAAGTTGCGGAGGCCTCACTAAGTAGCTGAGGTTGGCCGCGAACCCGGATCCTCCAGTCTCAGCCTCCCAAGTACTGGGATTACAAGCGTGCACCACCACCATGCTCGGCTAAGTTAGAAACATTTTGAGTTTGGGTTTTTGATAGTGTCATGTATCTGGGGGGAAAATGAGGTAGAATAGAAGAAATAAAAATTTTAGGTAGAAAAGAGACAAATTGGGAAGGAAAGGAAAATAAAAAACACTTCACAGTCCTTAGTTTCAATTTAACACAGCTTGTTTGCTATTAGACAGAAGCAAGGCCCATCCTTTAAAATCGTAACGGCCTAGCTCCATATCTAAAATTCCTGAGGTGATTAGACCCCAAAGAAGAGTCTCGCCTTTTGTCAGAGCCTCGATTTCCTGGCAAGAAGGTTCTAGAGGATGGCCCTACACCCCACCTTCCCTGGCTTCACATCTCCAGCTTCCTGGGATTTTTGTCCCAAGGAATTCACACCGTCAGTCAGTCTGAAACCTCAAAGAGAGGAGACCCCCATCCCATGGTGCCCCATTTCCCACTGTGTGCACCTAGCCTCCCCCTCTCTAGTGCTGTATAAGAAAAGGATAGAAAAGGCCGGGCGTGGTGGCGCACGCTTGTAATCCCAGTACCTGGGAGGCTGAGGCCGGAGGATCCAGGTTTGCGGCCAGCCTCAGCTACTTAGTGAGGCCCTCTGCAACTTAGTGAGACCCTGTTTCAAAATAAAGAATAAAAAATAGGGCCGGGCGTGGTGGCACACGCTTGTAATCCCAGTACTTTGGGAGGCGGAGACTGGAGGATCCGGGTTCGCAGCCAGCCTCAGCGCTCTCTCTCCCTGTCTCTCTCTCTCCCTGTCTCTCTGTCTCTCTCTCTCTCTCCTTAGTGAGGCCCTCCGCAACTTCGTGAGACCCGGTTTCAAAAATAGAGTATAAAAAATAGGTCCGGGGGTGTAGTGCGGAAGTAGAACGCCCCTGGGTTCAATCCCCGGTACCGCAAAAAAAAAAAAAAAAGAATAAAAAATAGGGCTGGGGTATAGCCCGGAGGTAGAATGCCCCCGGGTTCAATCCCCAGTATGGCAAAATAATAATAATAATAATAACAATAAGACTAGCTCATAAAGGACATTCGGCCTTGTCTTTGTCTCTTGGATTGCTTGCTCTGGGATAAAGAACCACCATGTTGTGAAGACGCTGCCGCAGCCTGTGGAAAGGCCATGTGCAGAAGAACTGAGGCTTCCCACCAACGGCCACCACACGTGAGCCACCGCACTCGCTCATCCATTCCCAAGCCTCGGGCCGAGTCAAGCCCTGGCTGACTCTTTAACTGCACTCTTGTGAGACTCCCCACACCACAACTGCCCAGAGAAACCTCTCCATAATTCCTGACCCACAGAAACGGTAAGATAAATGCTTATTGTCATCTTACACCATTAAATTTGGGGATTATTTGTTATGCAACAGCAGTTAACCAATACATCCCATGACTGGCTTTGACCAATAGAATGAGGCAGAAATGATGTTCTGGGACTTTTTTGTGTGTGTGGTACTGGGGATTGATCCCAGGGACATTCTATCTCTAAGCTACACCCCTAGCCCTTTTTGTTTTTTATTTTGAAACTGGGTCTCACTAAGTTGCAGAGGGTCTCACTATATTGCTGAGGCTGGCCTTTTTTTTTTTTTTCAGTACTGGGGATTGAACCCAGGGGCATTCTACCTCTGAGTTACACCCGCAGTCCTATTTTTTGTTTTTTATTTTGAAACAGGGTCTCACTAAGTTGCGGAGGGCCTCACTAAGTAGCTGAGGCTGACTGCGAACCCGGATCCTCCGGCCTCAGCCTCCCAAGTACTGGGATTACAAGCGTGCACCACCACGCCTGGCTTGTTCTGGGACTTCTAAGGCCAGGCCTTAAGAGGACTGAAGCTTTCGCTTCCTGGCACTTGGAACCCAATCATCATCTTGTAAGAGGCTGAAGCCACACGGGAAGCCACACAGAAGGGAACTGAGCCACTCCAGGTGGAACCCCCGGCTCATCCTTTAGCCAACGTCAGCACTAGTGGCCATCTCTGGCTGAGCCATCGTGGAAGCCCCAGCTGAGCCGTGCACTAGACAGCTACAGCCGGAGCTAACAATGTGGAGCGGAACTCACAGCTGAGCTTATTCAACCCACAGAAATGTGAGAGAAAGCAAAATGGCTGTTGTTTTAAGCCTCTAAATCTGGGAGTGATGTGTTATGTGGCAATACTTAACCCTAACATTGGCCCAACCCCTGGCACATGATCATCTCTTTTTTTGGGGGGGGGAGGTACTGGGGATTGAGCCCACAGGCATTCTACCTCCCCAGCCCTACTTTTATTTTTAATTAATTAATTGATTAATTAATTCTGTGGACTGAGGATTAAACCCAGAGGCATTCTACCTCTGAGCTACACCCCAGCCCTATTTTATTTTTGAAATAGGGTCTCGCTAGGTTGATAAGAGTCTTACTATTTGCTGAGGCTGTCCTTGAACCTGTGATCCTTCTGTCTTAGCCTCCCAAGTACTGGGCTTACAAGCTTGGGCCACCATGCCCGGCTTTTTTTTTTTTTAATTGTGAAATGGGGTCTTGCTAAGTTGCAGAGGGTCTCATTAAGTTGCTGTGACTGAGACTTTCCTGTCTCAGCCTCTCAAATAACTGGGATTACAGGCGTGCGCCACCATGCCCAGCTACATAATCACCTCTTGAGAAATACCCGGTGAATAAATGGATGGCTCTCCTTGGGGCTCAGTTTCCTCTTCTATAAAACTGCAGAAGTTGCTGGGTATGGTGACTCATGCAGTACTTGGGAGGCTGAGACAGGAGGATCACAGGATTGAGGCCAGCCTCCCCAACTTAGCAAGACCCTCAGCAACTTAGGCCCTGTTTTGAAATAAAAAAAAATAGGGCTGGATTGTAGCTAAGAAGTAGAATGCCCCAGGGTTCGATCCCCAGTTAACACACACACACACACACACACACACACACACATACACACACAGACACAAAAGAAAGGAAGGAAGGAAGGAAAGGAAAGGAAAGGAAAGGAAAGAAAAGAAAAGAAAAGAAAAAAGAAAAGAAAAGAAAAAAGTAAAGAAGGAAGGAAGGAAGGAAGGAAGGAAGGAAGGAAGGAAGGAAGGAAGGAAGGAAGGAAGGAAGGGAAATTGCAGACGTTGGACCAGCCCATGCCTTTCAACTCTGCTGTGCTGTAGCTGCCTGCCTGGCGGCTTGCCAAAGCACTCCCTTTATTCTCGCAGGAACATTCCAGCGTCTGTGGCAACTCTGCCCCCACCCTGCATGCTGTTTCTTTCTTCCATGGTACTTGTGTGCCCCCGGCCCCTGCTTCCTTGGCAGCTCGCCTGGTGACAACCATCATGTGTCTGTGTAACTTGTCAGGGACGGAACAGCAGAGCCGTCCACCCTACACGTGGCACCTGCCCTGTTCAGCCAGAGGAAACCGGGAACATTCCCCACAGGTCCTGGGACATGCAGGCAGAGCTCAGCCAGCACAGGCCGCATTTCCAGCTCCCCTTCCTCAGGGCCAAGCCCCGCGGTTGGCACTGGCTGGAAAATGACTGGCCTCTTTCACTGAGTCCCGCGCCCGGCTAACACAGAGCCCAGGTCCGGCTAACACAGTGTATTAGGTCCCCTGTTTATCTATTAACGGAGCCTCTGGCCACTTGGAGGAAGGGAGATTCCTATCTTTCCCATTAAAAAACAAATAAATAAAAAGGGAAGGAGAAGTTGAGGAGCTAGCCTAAGGTCAAAAGCAAACTCAACTTACTGGTGGAATGGAAGGGCCTCCCTCCTATTTCTACCGCCCACCCCCCACACACCTATTTGGCCTCCTAAGTCACTCTGAGCCATGTGTGACCCATTTAAATCATTATTGAGAAGAGCAACTGGCCCTTCCTGACTACGAGTCATGCCCGAGCCATCCTCCTCATCATTGTAATTAGCAAAGCCTCTCTCACTAGGCTAGGAACTACCTGCCCCAGACACAGGGACATGTGTTACTATTGACCCCTCTCTCCTCCCTTTGCTTTGGTGACAACACTCTTACTTGGGTTATTTATTTATTTATTGGTACCGGGGATTGAACCCGGGGACATTCTATCTCTGAGCTGCATCCTTTTTTTTATTTATGTTTTTGATACTGGGGATTGAACCCAGGAGCATTCTACCTCTGAGGTACACCTCCAGCTCTTTTTATTTATTCGTGTTTTTGGTACTGGGGATTGAAACCAGGGACGTTTTACCTCTGAGCTATACTCCCAGCCCTGTTTTTTTTTTTTCTTCTTAATCAGGGTCTAAGTGGCTGAGGCTGGCCTCAAACCTATGATCCTCCTGTCTCAGCCTCCCAAGTACTAGGATTACTAGAGTGGGCTACCATGCCTGGCTTATTTTTCATTTTGAAACAGGGTCTCATTAAATTGCTGAGTCTGGCCTTGCACCTGTGATTCTCCTGTCTCAGCCTCCCAAGTACTGGGATTATGGGTGTGTGCCACCGTGCCTGGCTTCTTCACTTGGATTTTTATCACCTTTCTGGTTTCTCTTAATAACTTCCATCTAGCCACCCCTAAAACCTCATTGGGGTTCTCCAGCATTTGTAAGGACTTATTCTTGCTCCCATAACTCCTGGGCTTACCTTGGAAAGAACATACAATGGTCTGTCAACCTGTCAGCCTTTCTCCAGTGGATCTGGAGTCGCAGGCACACCTGGCTCGGCTGCAGAGCCTTCGTCTCGTCTCTGTCCCCGTGCTCACGACACATCATCTCCCACTGACTAATGGTGCAGCCTGTGGCACAAGGGATCCCCGACCTTTGTTAAATGTGCAAATGGACCAACTTTTTGTTTTTCTGTACTTCTTAACCATTTCTTCCTCCCTAAGTGCAGTACAGTGTCAAAAATGAAACTAAAGCCGGGTGTGGTGGCGCACTCCTGTAATCCTAGTACTTGGGAGGCTGAGACAGGAGGATCGCAGGGTCAAAGCCAGCCTTAGCAACTTAGCAAGGCCCTCAGCAACCTAGTGAGATGCTGTTTCAAAGTAAAAAATAAAATAGGACTGGGGGTGGAGCTCAGAGGCAGAATGCCCCTGGGTTCAATCCCCAGTACAGCAACAACAACAAAATGGAATTAAAAATCTTAAGGCGTTTTCTGTGTGTTTTAAGATTTGTGAGAAATATGGATTATCTTGAAAAGTCATAACTGGGAATGGGTGTCCATCAACAGATGTATGGATTACAAAACTATGGGATATGTACACAATGGAATTTTATGCAGCCATAAAGAAGAACAAAATTACATCATTTGCAGGGAAATGGAGGGAACTGGAGAATATTATGCTGAGATTGGTCAGTCACAAAGAGTGAAAAATCGGATGTTCTCCCTAATATGTGGAAGCTAGGGAGAACAGGACTTAGAAGGGACTCCAGACAAAGAAGGAGAAAACTTTAGATGAGCAAAGAAGGTGACCTAACTGAGGGAGACGGGAGGGGGGAAGAGGGAAATACACTAATGCACATGATGTGTATACACAAACTTATCAGTCAATCACTATGCTGAGCATGGAAAGGAGGGAAGGGGGAGGGAATAGGGTGGGATTTGAGGGAGGGTTAAATGAGCAATGTGTGCATGCATGCTTCTGATACCCTGACACTTATCAAAATGTATAACTACAACGCATAATTACAATAAATGTAATAAATAAAAAAAACAAATATACTAGAGCCCACATAGGCTTATTGGATAGCTGAAGCCTGAGTTGAGAGAGCGCCAGGGTGAGGCTGGGGGGGAGAAGCCAGGGCCACACTTGGGCTTGGAGTTCTAGGAGTTAAAGATTCTACTGTGGGTGGAACATAGTCATTCACTTGGCACACACTGTGCATATAATGCAGCTGTTTGGAGGACAAAGGAAGGGGTTGATATCTAAGTTTGAATTTTAAGTTTAGCCTCACAATCTCTGACCTTTGTCTTAGGTCACTACAGTGAGTCACAGACAACAGGCTCTAACATGTCTCTAAGTTTGTATGTTCAAAGTACATGAACATCTGCATCTGGACTCGTGGTGCAGCTATGATAAGCGCATCATAAGTTCAAAATACCATAAGTAAAGGAAATCATTGGATACACCTCCCGTAGTGACATCCCAGCTCAACCACACAGCCCACGGTAGAGGTCATGATCATGTGTCAGCGTGGGGGCTGCGGCTCACTGCCACAGCCCAGCACCTAGAGAGTGTCATACCGCACACTCCTTGCCTGGGAAAAGATCAAAATTCAAAGTATGGTTTCTACTGAGTGCCTGTCACGTTCATGCCATCATAAAATAAAAAAATATATAAATCGAACCATAGTAAGTTGGGGACCATCTATACAGTCACACATATCCTTCAGTTAATTTAATGTTCACGCCAGCCCAAGGACACACAATTTGTCTCCGTGTTACAGATCAGCTATCTGAGGCTCAAAGAGATTTAATTATATAACTTGCTCAAATCAAGGTCCAGCAGATAGAGCAATGGGACTTAAACTCCAGGCTCCTATATTATTTTTTATTTTTGATGCAGATTAGTGACATCTGCTTCATTTAATTTTGAAGTTATCTGGGAAATTGCTCCGGTATTGATTTCCAATAAAAAATGTAAGAAGCAGTCAGAGCCAGGGTGCCACACAGGCACTCAGACAGGGAAAAACACAGCTTGGCCTGTTACACTTCAGAACTTCCCCTCCCCTCTCTCCTTTACCCCGATATTAACTCATATTAAGAATGTAGAGGCAATTAAAGCCTTTAGCCCTACGAATATATATAAGCAATCAAAAGCCCTTCACAGTGACCCTGCCTGGCACGTTTTAAAGCTGTAAAGGTAGCAAGAGCCTCGTGTCTTGCTCTTAGAGATTACACACAGCTGCGTTGGCTGTAACTAGTGCCTCTGTTTCCCTCCTCTTCTTTGTGACCGGCCTTGGTATTTGGAATGTAAACTCCATGGGTAACTTCAAAGCACCTGTAATTGATAGGCAACCGATACAGCCCGATACAACAGAGGTAGAAAAAGATAGATTATAAACCCCTGCACTTAGTAGGTGCACTGCCCAGAGACAAGGAGGCACTACCTGCCTAAGAAATAAGTTACTAGCCCGTTGCCTTGGTAACGCTGATAAAAACATACCAATAAAAAGCTGTATTTGAGGGCCAGGGTCTGAGGAGGGGCAGAGTTCCATTTTCGGGCTCTCCAGTGTGTCTGCCAGGCACGCTGCTTTTCTTCTCTTCCCTTTCCATTTCCTACTCACTTTGTAATAAAGATTTGTTTAAGCTGCAACCAACCTGTTAGTTTTACATTTCTCTATTCAACTTATCTATTTGAATTGAGGAAAAGAGCCCACAGTGCGGCTTCCACCGTATCATTCTTGGCGACCCAGATGGGACATGCAGCTCAATAATAATTGGTAAGAGTTTTTGCAGGACTTGTGACCCCGTGGCTCGGCGGCCTCCACAACTGCGGAGCAACAGTGACACCCGGCGGTAAGTTAACAACACTGCATCTCCAATGGTGGTTAGACACCATTGCATCTCTGATGGTGGTTTAATACCGCTGCGTCTTAAAGATTAGTGCCCCCTCCCCAAAATGGGATCAGATCCTGGGGGATGACTGGGATACCGGTGCCAACAGGCTTTCCGTGACCATGGAGCACCCCCTTCCACGGTCTAGCCACGGCAGACTCTCCAGGGGAGGGGAAACTCCCCTCTTAACTAGGGCAGGATAGACGAGAAGGGACTGTGAACCTCCTCCACGCTTACTAAAAGGCTCAGTGGCGGCCACTCTCGATCTGGGATCCGCACCCTTGGGGGGTGTTACCGTTTTGGAGCGATGCCGCGGGTTCTTGTTCTTAGCTAGTTTAGAAAAAGTTAGCCAGAACTACTGTTGCAAGCTTGAACAAAGTTTTTTTATTACAGAGAGAAACGGGGGACAGAGTAAGCAAAGCACTACGCCAGAGGAGACGCAGTGGAGTGCCTTGAAAGTAAGGCACTGATGCCTTTGAACATACACAATTTTTATA
>PVJS01032814.1:0-12500 GCA_004027185.1 Glis glis | reverse complement strand
GAAATACTACATGTAACATAAGCCATTATTTTAACATAATACAGTGTTATTCCCAGGCTCATGGAATCAGTCTGTTGTGAGAGACACAGGGTCTGGATGTCTACATCTCCCCGGGGGATTCTGATGTACGGCCAGCATCGGACTCCGCTGGGCAGGGTGGCAGCCACCCGCGGGAGCTGGTCTCGGGAAGGCTGAGTTCTGCAAAGGAAGCTCACGGGGTGACGATGGGACAGTGGGGGTGCATGCTAGCTGAACCCCTCCATTCCATTGAGCCTTAAACCGCTTCCTCCCTGGGTGGCGCCCGGTCCCAGTGAGCGGCCAGTAGCTGCTGCCCAGTGGGTGTTGAAGTAAGGACCAGCATGGTGCTGTCCAGGCATAATTCCATCTGCTGGGCCACGCGGGCCCCCTGGGGGGATGAGGCCCCCCCAGCCTCCGGGCCCAGCCTTGGCAGAGGCTACATGTGGTTTCTGAGCCTGGAGAAGGAGGCCTGCGGTCCAGCAATCTGTGGGTGGCCGAGAACATTCAGAACGCGCCCAGGAAGAATTGTGGGAGAACGAGCAACACCTCGTTACAAGGTTTTTATTAATAATTTACTATAGCCAGACATTGCAAAGACAATTTATAAATGTTGTGAAAGGGAGGGAGGGAGGGAGGGAGGGAGGGAGGGAGGAAGGAAGGAAGGAAGGAAGGAAGGAAGGAAGGAAGGAAGGAAGGAAAGGAGAGGGAGAGCCAGACATGGTGGCGCACTCTTGTCATCCCAGTACTTGGGAGGCTGAGACAGGAGGATTGTGGGTTTGTGGCCAACCTCAGCAACTTGTGAGGCCCTCCACAACTTAGTGAGACCCTGTTTCAAAATAAAGAATAAAAAGTCGTGCTGGGGGCGTAGCTTGGAGGTAGAATGCCCCTGGGTTCAATCCCCAGTACTGTGGGAACAAAAAAGAAGGGGGGAGGATATGAAGGAAGGAAGGGGGGAGGGAGCCACGCGGCTTGCCCCCATGGTGGATATTCACCCATTCTTAAGGACTTGGGCTACTGGATCCACCTGCTTGTGACTTTAAAGAGCATTGACCTGGGTGGTAGAAATACACATTTAAGAAGTTGTAAAGGCAGAAAGGCCCGCGTCCAGACCCCGCCCCGCGCAGGGAGCTCCGGGATCTTGGACGGTGCCAGCTTCCGTGTGCTCAACCCGGATGGGGGAGCGTGTTTCTGCCCAACTCACCGATGGCCCCCCGGTCTGGTGGCCTGGCCAGGGGAACTTGGGGAAGGGGCTGAGGCTGTCATAACCTCACTTAGCTCCACCCCCCCCCACACACACACACACCACACACAGGCACACACAATATGTGGAACTGAGGCTGGGCAGGTGGAGGGGCTGGGGGGCCTCTCACCTGAGACACTGCAGTCAGTCAGGCCCCAGTTATTCTTGGCCCTGAGCACCAGGACATGGGGGAGCCCCACTTGCTCCCGAGGGGCCTGAAGACCACGGACGAGACCTTCGTGAGCAGGAGGCCGGGGGGGGGGGCCCAGCCCTATGGCAGCTTCTCCAGGCTCCCCGAGGGGGCGCAGACCTTGGGGCTCTCCTCCCCCTCTTCTGTCCCTCCCCACCTCTCCTCTGGGGCACTGACTTTCCCCACTCCCCGGGTGGTGCCTGCATCTCTCTGCCCTCTTTGTCTCTGTATGTCTCTGTTACGGCATGTGGGCGGGGCTCTGGGCCCCCTTCTCTGCTGTGTGTCTCCTGTAAGTCTCTGTGCCCCGCAGCTATGCATTTCCCCGCCCACGCCACCCGTCTCTCTCCTTCCCTGTTTCTGTTTCTGCCTGTATCTCTCTGTCTCTGCTGTATCTCTGACCGTGAGTCCATCTCTCTCTGCTGAACCTCCATTTATCTCTGTATATCTCTAGGTCTCTCTGGGTAGCTCCCTCCCCTTCAATGGAATATCGATCGGCCTGGCTTATTAAGCTCCATTGTTTCTCAGAACATTCGCCTTTGAAATCTCAGCAGATGGACTGGGCGTGGGCCAACACCTCGGGCTACCCGGCCCACACAGCCCACGGCGGGCCCAGCCCGAGGGGGCAGCCCAGTTCACAGCCCATGCCCACTTGTGCCTTCTCTGCACTCTCTGAGGCCCTGGATGTGGCCACCATGGCTCACAACAGCGGCTTGCGGGGTGCAGAAATCCCTGCCGTGACTGTGGGGGTGCAAGGGGCAGTGGTGATGGTCGCTGAGCCCACCACGAGGCCAGGGTCTTATGTGCTGGTCGCCCGGGTACTTGTGCATGTGGAAGAGGGATTAGCCTGGTTCTGTGGGCACCTAGAGTTAAACTGAGGCACCAGGGCACTGGGTTGACAAGGCCAGCACCACACAGCACAGGGCGGCCTTTCTTCATGAGGGCTGCTGCCACCCTCACGTGAGCCTTCAGCCCCCACCTCCCTTCCCATCAGACTCCTCAGTGCAGGTTCAAGGACAGCCTCAGCAAGTAGTAAGAATCTCATTCACCTAGCAACACCCTGTTTCAAAATAAAAATAAAATAGGGCTGGGGATGTAGCTCGGCGGTAGAATCTCCCTGGGTTCAATCCCCAGCAACACACACACACACACACACACACACACACACACACACACACACACAAACAGGGTCTCACTAGGTTGCTCAGAATCTCACTACATTGCTAAGGCTGGTCTTGAACCTGCGATCCTCCTGTCTCAGCCTCCCAGGTACTGGGATTATGGCCGTGCACCACCTCTCCCAGATCATTGAGAAGTCTTGCCCTGGCTGTGGACCCCCAAGGGGCAGCTAGGTCTGTGATTCAAACACACCTTCATTGACTCGTGGCCATCCACCGTGTCAACCAAGGCAAAGTCTTCATTCTCTCATTCAGTGAATATTTACTGAATGCCTCCTTGTGCCAGGCGCTGGACTAGACCCCAGGGACAGACAGTAATGAGACAAAGTCCCCACCTGCGCAGAGCTTATGTTCTAGTGAGAGAGTCGGACGTTGTGCAAGCTGATGGAGCAAGACCTAATACACGAGAGATGGGGCTGGGCAGATGGCGGATTGTCTGCAGAGTGCCAAGGGAGGGTAGGCATGTGCGCGCGTGCGCACGCACACACACACACACACACACACACACACACACACCCCGACTGCAGTGGTCCCCAGGTGTTTGGGTGTTGGAACAGGCCGGGCTGAAATCCTAAGGAAGTGCCTTCTGCACAGTGGGAACCGAGAGGAGCCAGGGGAGCCGGAGCGTCTGGCCCAAACTGTAGAGTGATGTGAGTGTGTGCATGGCCCAGTGGGCACATCAGAGCTCTGTCCCCAGACATGGTGGCACATGTAATCCCAGTACTTGGGAGGCTGAGACCGGAGGATTGCAGGTTGGAGGCCAGTCTCAGCAATTTAGTGAGACCCTGTTTCAAAATAAAAAGGGCTGGGGGTATAGCTTGGAGGTAGAACACCCCCTCTGGGTTCAATCCCTAGTACCATATGAAGGAAGGAAGGAAGGAAGGAAGGAAGGAAGGAAGGAAGGAAGGAAAGAAAGGAGGTAGGTAGGTAGGTAGGTTATGTGGTGCCTCTGGGCCACAAAATGTCTTTCAGCACCACAGACCTGGGTAAGGACCCCAGAGTCTCAGTGGCTTAAAAGCACCCAGGTCTGTCTGTCCATCTGTCCTTCCCTCCCGTGTGGGCTCTGGGAGCTGGCTGTCAGAAGCTGCATGGCATGGAGCGGGAGCAGTGCCCAGGGCTCCACACCAACGCTCACATCCTGGGCCCTCATGTTTTGCTGGCCGGAGCAATGGGCACATGGCCACACCAGGAGGCTGGGAAGCGAGACCCCATGAGGTGAGCTCAAGGAACCCCACTTTGTAGGGGTGCTGAGGATCGCAGCCACCAGATGCTGTGGGCGAAGCCGGCTGAATGCAGTCGATGCTCGAATAGGCAGAACTGATGGCTCCGTGCTGGGTCCACCTCCCCTCCCTGGTCCTCTGTCCTCGTCCCTCAGAGCGGAGTTTGATCTGGGTCAGCCTCCCCAGACCTCAGCTGCCTGCCATACCCAAGGGCCAGCTGGGATACCAGTGCTGTATTTTTTGTTTGTTTGTTTTTAGTACTGGGGATTGAACCTAGGGGCATTCTACTTCAGTGCTACATCCTCAACCTTTTTTATTTTTCATTTTGAAACAGGGTCTCACTAAGTTGCTGAGGCTGGTCTCGAACCTGCGATCTTCCTGTCTTAGCCTTCCAAGTACTGGGATCACAGGCGTGTGCCACCATGCCCGGCTGCTGAATCGTTGCTTTAAATGGACTCCCTTAGCCAGGCATGGTGGCGGTCAGCCTCAGCTACTTAGTGAGGCCCTCCGCAACTTAGTGAGACCCTGTTTCAAAATAAAGAATAAAAAAATAGGGCTGCCCAGTGGAGAATCCCTAGTACCGCAATAAAATAAATAAGTAAATAAATAAATAAATAAATAAATGGACTCCCTTGTCTGCTGGTTTGTCTGCCGTGCCACCTGAGGAAAAGAGCCCTAACTTGGGAGTGTCTAATTGTCCCTCTGAGCAAGGGGACATCTCGGAGTTGGCCAAGCCACCGTGTGTGTGTGTGTGTGTGTGTGTGTGTGTGTGCGTGTGCGCGCGTGCACATGCATGCGTGCATCTCAGGTAGCCCCCACTTTCCCCCAGCACAGTCCCATTGCATAAATAATACAGGAGATGCCCCGGCCATATTTTCCATGGTGAGACATGTACTAGAGCCTGATACAATACATAGCATAATAAACCATGCGATATACGTGCGAGTCATTTCAGCACCTTCAAGACGCCTCTGGCTTCCACGCCAAGAGCAGGGAAGGAGTGCAGCGGGCTGAGCGACGGCAGGCACCAGCGCCACGGGGTAGTGTGGGGCAGGGGTTAGCGTCCAGGGGGACTTGGGCTGGGTCTGACTCCTGGCCTCCACTTGTGAGGCCTTGATGTCCCTGCCAGGTCCCCTCGAGTGCCCTCTCCTAGCCAACCACCCCTCCACCAGCTTCTCCAGGCCGGGCTGGCAAGAGTTTGCAGCCACCGACTGGCACACAGGTGCGAAGCCCAGCTCCAGGCCTGGGGGGCAGGGGGCAAGCCCCTTGCAGGATCGGACTGAGTCCCGCTCTCACCTGAAACCTCACCTCGTAGGCCTTCTCCTGGCTCCTCCCGGGAGCCCTGCCTTCATACACCCACTTGCCCCCAAATCCTGGACCCAGGTCTGCTCCTGGAAACAGCAGCTAAGACAGCAAGTGATTACGCCCCTATGACCTTCACCATCCCCTCTGCGACATGGGCACATGGCCCCAACAGCGCGCTCTAAGAACTCCCCATGTGCAGAGGGACAGTTAGACACCCCTCCACACTCAGGCTGTGGGTTGTGCTTGGTGGGGGTCACTTACCACAAGAGGTTTCGCCTCTCCCACGGGCATTCCTGGAGATGGGGCCCACGTCCCTCAGGGCCCGGGGTAGAGCGAGCAGACATTTTCCACAGTCGCCCCACAGGGGGTGTAAACAGAGGGCCTGTCCACGGAGAAGACGGAGCTGCCAGAGCAGAGTCACAGGGCCGCCGGGACCTCACGAGCCCCTCTCAGGCCACCGCCTCTGGAGAAGAGACACAGTGAATGGCAAATGGACCAATGTAGGACATGCTCCCGCCCCAGAGGAGGCAAGTTCTCTCCCGGGCTCCTCCTAGTCCGAGGGAAATGGTTTCACAAGTCGGCCAGCTGGTTACAAGAAGAAAGGGGAAAAGGAAGGAGAGGCGAAATATGTATGTGTGTATCACATTGAACCTCGCTATGATGCATAACTGCGATGCACTAGTAAAAAAAATTATTTATTTATAGTGTGTGTGTGTGGTACTGGGGATGGAACCCAGGGGCATTCTACCTCCAAGCTACACTCCCAGTTGTATTTTATTTTTTATTTGGAAACAGGGTCTTGCTAAGTTGCTGAAGGCCTCGCTAAATTGCTAAGGCTGGCTTTGAACCTGAGATCCTCCTGTTTCAGCCTCCCAAGTACTGAGATTACAGGTGTGTGCCACCACGCCCGGCCTAGTAATTTTTTTTTTGTTTTTTGCAGTACTGGGGATTGAACCCTGGGGCATTCTACCTCCAAGCTACACCCCCAGCCCTACGTTTTATTCTTTATTTTGAAACAGGGTCTCACTAAGTTGCGAAGGGCCTCACTAAGTAGCTGAGGCTGACCACAAACCCTGATCCTCTGGTCTCAGCCTCCTAAGTGCTGGGACTACAAGCATGCGCCACCACACCCAGCTTAAAAATATTTTTAAAAAGGAAAAAGAAGCCAGGCATGGTGCTGCACACCTATAATCCCTGTACTTGGAAGGCTGAGACAGGAGGATGGAGGCCAACCTCAGCAACTTAATGAGACTTTGCTTCAAAATAAAATAGGGATAAGGGTGTAGCTTAGAGGTAGAATGCCCCTGGGTTCAATCCCCAGTAACACTAGATAAATAAATAAATATTTAAAAAATAAAAGGAAAGAAAGGAAGCTGTCTCCCCTGTCCCCACCCATAGTTCTGTAGGTGACTGTCTTCCTTGGGGGTCAGGCTGGGCTTGACCACCCCACCGGAGCCACCCTAATGTCACCTCTGTCCCATGCAGACATCCGGCATAGCTAAGGTCTGCCCGGCAGCATCTCAGGTAACCAAGCCAGGCGGTCACTGTCATGTGGGCATTACTGACAGGAAGAGGAGGCGACCACCCAGTGAGCAGAGCGCAGGAGCCCGGGTTCTAACCCTGGGCCATCCTGCCTGCCTCTCAGGAGCCTCCCTCCCTGCAGAGCCCCGGGTGCACGCTGGGTCCTTCTAAGACTGCCCCCACCTGGGATGGGGTTTGTTACCTGAGGACTACACATGGGGTGCAGGCTGGGGGAGCCCCTATCTCCGCCCAAGCCTGGCTCTCGCAGGCCCCCCGCCACACACGGCTCAGGCCTGGGGCTGAGGGTGCCTGCAGAAAAGACTCCTCAGAGCTGCCTTAGGCTCCCATGGAGTCTGTGGCCCCATGGACTCTGCTGCTCGGCCCCCTCCCGCCCCACTGCACCTTTCATCTCGGGGGACACAGCCCATCAAGGCCACTCGGAGGCCACAGGAAGGGAGGGGAACATGGGGTTGACTCTCACCGCTCCCCTTCCTGTGCCCCCCTCGGCCCGGAGAGGCCCCAGCTGGGTGGTGAGGGGCTGGCAGGCGCCCGGGCTGGGCTGCAGGCTGGGCTTTTGTCGCAGCGGCTGCCTTCCAAGTGGATTCAATTCTCAGGATCCTGGCAGCGAGATCATTGGGGAGGGAGAGACAGGGAGAGTCCTCTCCCTGTGGAGGCTCAGGCGGCTACCGTCCCTGCCCCATCCAACCCAGCCACATGGGGGCCCAGGGCTCTGGGGAAGGACCCTACAGGGGCCCAGCCCAGTGGGCCGAGGAGTCAGATGGCCTGGTACAAACCTCAGCTCCACTGTTTCCAAGCTGTGTGACCTTGGGCCAGTTACTTCACCTCTCTGAGTCCCACTACTGAATGGATGCTAGTTACTGCCTTCATGGGGTTCTTGGAGGCAGTGTTACCGCCTGGTTCGTGGTTCATTTAACAGGTGATGCTCAGAGATGCAAACAACCTGGAAGCAGCAGGTAAAACCAGGCCGCTGATGCTCTCCCAGGCCGGTGCACCCGAAGCCCCAGGTCTCCACGGCCAGCCCTCTCTGAGCCTCCGGTTCTGGCGGCAGCGGAGGCAGGGCCAGCAAGATGGGAGCGCCACTGCGGTCCTTGGGTCTTCACGGCCACCCCCGCTTCAGTCCCTTCCTGGGCAGTTCTCCTCCCCCGGTCTGTCATTGGGGTGACCTCGGACTGTCACAAAAGCCCTGGGAGATACACAGAATCCAATCAGCTGTCATTAAGTGTCCTCCATAGTCTCAGCCCTAACGGAGAAGAAGAATAAGAAAAGAGTGGAGAGCGGAGGAGGCCATAAACGGATTAGCTGAATCCAATCAACCAGGGAGGCCCCGGGCGGGGGAGTCTGGCGAAAGCAGAACCTGCGTGCTGCCTGGCTGGGAGCCCCCCAAAGCCCCTTGCAATCGGGGCTCTCGGCCCCTCGAGACGGCAGGCAGGAACGGGGTGCCCCAGCCAGACCACGCTGTCCGCGAGACATCCAGCCAGCTGAGAAGGCGACCCCCCAAAATAGTGGCAAAATTGTTTCCTTGGGAAGGCAGCACCTTTTAGCCCCATAAATGCTTAGAACAAAGTAGAACTGTGCTCAAAAGAATCAAAACAATAATAGGAATATTTTAATCTCATGCATGTGTATGTTGGGTGGTTTAAGGATTTAAGTTGGGGAGAATTTTACTGACTACAGTATGAGGTGTCTGGGTACAGTGGCAGCACAGGCCTGTAATCCCAGTACTTGGGAGGCTGAGACAGGAGGATGGTAGGTGTGAGGCCAGCCTCAGTAATTTAGCAAGACCGTGTTTCAAAATAAAATAGGTCTGGGGTGTAGTTCAGTGGTAGGGCACCCCTGAATTCAATCCCCAGCACCACACATACATACGTACATAAATATATACAGAAAGAAAGTCAAGTATCTTAAGTTTGTTTATGCAGTTTAAAATGTTTAAAGGAGCTCGATTAACTGGTTTTGTAAATGAGACCAAACAGGAATCAAATGGTCCTTAACAGCGATTGTTCCACTGTGCTACATTGCTAAACAGGACAGTAGCGTGTAAAATGATCTTAGCAGCCTACCATTTTTCAATGTGTAACATTCATGAACCCAGTGTTAATGTTTAACATCAAAGTCATTATCTGAGTAATTATGTCTGTGCACAAAAGTTACCCCGGGAAACAGCGAGCCACTGACACAGTGACATCTCTGTCCCCACTCAAAGCTTTCCCTGCCTGTGCACACCACACCTGCCACATCCCTTCCCGAGAGGTGGGCTGGAGTGCGGGACTCGCTGCAACCAAAGGTTTATAGGTAAAGGGCTTATGGATGGAGGATTTATGGGTAAAGGGCTTAAGGGTAAAGGGTTTATAGGTTTTTGCACTGGTGGAGACACTCAGGCCTTAAACAAGGACTTCAGCTCACCCGTTTCTGATGGAGGGTGCAGCTGCAGAGGCTGTAGCAAACCCCGCAGTTCAAGGGGGGACAAGTCGTTGGCCCCCAACGATATCCAGGAAGTGTTCAAAATGCTGAACACGGGCACAACAGCTAACGCTGCTGTGGCGCTGGTCACCTGCCTGGGTGGTGACGGAGCCCCGTGGGTATTAACTGGCGTCCTTGCCATAATGACCGCTTTGTGGATGAGGACACACGCTTCAGGGCTGCTGAGCGGCAGAGCTGGGACTCGGCTCTGGGGTCTGGCGAGGAACCTGCTCCCCCAGCTCTGCGGGCTCGACCTTGTCATCCCGCTCTGCAGATCGGTCGGCCTGGTCCAGGGAGTCTGGAACCTCAGGGACGGGACCCGGCCGCGCTGGCCCTTCCAACACCGTGTGGCCCAAGTCCAGTGGGGGAGGTGGACCTTCGACGGGCAGTACTGGACAGCTTTGAGAGGTAATAGTGGCCAAAGGCAGGGACTCATGGTGATGTCAGAGGGACGCCTGGCCTGGCCTGACCTGGGGACAGGAGAGGCATGGCGGGGGCGGGGGTGCAAATGCCGCAACCTCAAGGAGCTGCTACCAGGTGACGGGAGCCTGTGGGTGTGCGCATGTGACAGGGGAGGTGTGGACAGAGAGAGCCACTGGGAGAGCAGGTGTGTGGAGCTGAGGCAGGGGCCTGGAGGAGGGAGGCCAGCGGGCGCCAGGGCGAGGTGAACAGGGTGACTGGAGAGAGTACGAGGTCCAGGGTGGACAGCACCTTGAAGGTATAACCTGGTTGGGCAACCGGAGGTGGCCAGAGGGTTTTGAGCATAGAAGGGACATGGCGAGCTTCGGGTTCATAAGCCAGTGGCCACAGGAGGGCAGCAGGATGAGCGAGGGGACCAGAGGAAGCCGCGGTAGGCTTCCAGGTGAGGGGGCTGGGGCCTGGGCCAGCATGGTGGTGTGGAGGCTGAGCCAAGTGGGGCACTGAAAGGCTCTCTCTCTTTCTTTTGTGTTGGGGATTGAACTCAGGGGCATCATACCTCTGAGCTATACCCCCATCCCTTTTTATCTTTTATTTTCAAAAAGGGTCTTGTTGGCTGGGCGTGGTGGCGCACGCTTGTAATCCCAGTACTTTGGGAGGCGGAGACCGGAGGATCCGGGTTCGCGGCCAGCCTCAGCTCTCTCTTGCTCTCTCTCTCCCTGTCTCTCTCTCTCTCTCTCTCTCTCTTTCTCTCTCTCTCCTTAGTGAGGCCCTCCGCAACTTCGTGAGACCCAGTTTCAAAATAAAGTATAAAAAATAGGGCCGGGGGTGTAGCGCGGAGGTAGAACGCCCCTGCGTTCAATCCCCGGTACCGCAAAAAAAAAAGGGTCTTGCTAAGTTGCTGAGGGCCTCGCTAAGTTGCTGAGGGCCTCGCTAAGTTGCTGAGGGCCTTGCTAAGTTGCTGAGGCTGGCCTGGAACCTACTATCCCCCTGTCTTAGCCTGAAAGTTGTTTAGGAGGGGCACAGACATCAGGACTAAACACCAGGGGAGACCCCAGGGCCCAGCCAGGTCGCTCCACAGCGTGTAGACGGCTCTCTGTGCAGACTCTAGCCCGCCACACCGGTGACCTGACCGGAGAACCTTCCACCTGCCGTTGATGCAGCCTGGTGGGCTGTGTGGGCCAGGGAAGCGCAGCCGCGGGGGCTGCGGGGAGGCGGCCTCAGTGGAGCCCCCGGCCTGGCCTGAGGTGCCCTCGCCGCGACCCAGCGCTTAACTCTTCCCGGAGGAGCGCGGGTAATTCGGTCTCTGTGTTTACTCCCGCGGTGTGCGCCTCTGAATCTTTCATCTTGACTGCTGACTGTATCAAAATTCCCGTGGTAATTGGATCAGGTGCAGTATTTTCCATGAGGATATTAAATCAGGCCTTCTGCCCGCGTCCAGAACGATCCGTTTCAGAATATAAAGACGCGGGAGATGGCATTACCCAAGGTATTTTTCCTCCTTTAAACTTTCTCCCCCCACCCCATCATGGCAGCTCTTTATTTGTTGCCAAATAAATTGGGTTGTCCTCCCCTCCTCCAGCTTGTAGCCCCAAGGAAAGGAAAGACTGTGGGCGGAAGGGGGAGACGGGCTGTGTGTGGGATGACAGAGCAGAGGTCACCCAGGATCACACCCCATCTCACGGGACCCAAGGCCCAGCGGAGTCCCAGCAGCAGGGACAGCCCAGCCGCCTCTGTCCTCCTGTCCATCATGCCCTGGACGGCTGCATGAGGAGGTGCTGGGGCACCCACTTGGGAGGGCGCCCCCGTCAGCCAACCTCGCCCCTGAAGTCATCTTGTCATTGGCACATTTTGACCCAGCAGGAGAGAAGCTTGTGGGTACAGCAAGCCCGGGGGTGGGGGACTCTGGGGAGATGCTCAGTGACACTTGGTTATAAAAAGGTTTTTACAGCCTGTAATGCCAGTACTTGGGAGGCTGAGACAGGAGGATCATAAGTTCAAGGCCAGCCTCAGCAACTTCGTGAGACCCTCAGCAATTTAGCGAGACCCTGTTGCAAAATAAAAAATAAAAGCTGGGCATGGTGGCACACGCCTGTAATCCCAGTACTTGGGAGGCTGAGACAGGAGGATCACAGGTTCAAAACCAGCCTCAGCAACTTAGTGAGGCTCTCAGCAACCTAGCAAGACCCCGTTTCCAAATAAATAAAATCGAGCTAGGGGTGTAGCTCGGAGGTAGAATGCCTCTGGGTTCAATCCCCAGAACCACACACAAAAAAGTAAAAAATTAAAAATTAAAAATGAAATAGGGCTGGAGGTAGAACACCCCTGGGTTTAGTCCCCAGGGGTGGATTTAAGTAAGTAAATAAAAAGGAGAGGCAGAGTATTAAGGTCACATCAGAGGTTGGGAGACCATAGCAAATGGCTCTGTCACTTGGTCGCTAGGATAGCACAGCAACACCGTGAGGTCTCTGGACGCCGCTCACCCACACAGTTTCAGTGGTTAATTGTATGTTACGTGAATTTCACCCCCACTAAAACACAAGTGACCCTTATCAACAGTGTCCCATTACCTGCCACTGACTGACTTCAATTGTTCAGCACAGATAGACCGGGCTCTGTGCCAGGGCCCCTGGATGTCACCGGGAACCATCAGAACCTCTGTCCTGGGAGCGCTGACCTCACAGAGGGGGAGACAGACTGATGGGGAGGAGGAGGAAGAGGATGGGGGAGGGGAGGTTGTATTGGACAGGGTTCTCTAGATTAACAGAATACACAGAATGAGTATATTTTAAAAAAAAGGATTTATCAGATGGCTTACAGTTTGCAGCAATGTAGTCCCAGGTTCTGACTGCACGTGGAGGGTCAGAGGAACCAGTAGCTGGTCGAACGGTCTAAGAGCTGGAGTCTTAGGATTGGAGCAACCACTAATTCAG
>PVJS01032813.1:0-22541 GCA_004027185.1 Glis glis | reverse complement strand
CCTATTTTTTTATACTTTATTTTGAAACCGGGTCTCACGAAGTTGCGGAGGGCCTCACTAGATAGAGAGAGAGAGAGCTGAGGCTGGCCGTGAACCCGGATCCTCCGGTCTCTGCCTCCCAAAGTACTGGGGTTACAAGCGTGCGCCACCACGCCTGGCTTAGTTTCTTACCTTATCTCATCCATCCCATGGCATCTCTTCTTCATTCCATAACTTGTCTATCAGCTGTTGACCCCACTTCAAAGTCAAACAGGCATCTTAAATTAAAATGTTCAAGACTCTTAGCTTATTCTGCAGTTTGTCATATCTCAATCAATGGCAGTTTTATCACATTAACTCACACAGCAAACTTCTGAGTCATCTTTGCCCTATATTCCTGAGTCATCTCTGTCTCTCACCCATCAGTGAATCTGTGTGGTTCTTCTTTCAAAACCCGTATAGAATCAACCACCTCTGCTGCTGTCCTGGTGTCTCAAGCCAACGCCAGCGCTTGTGTGCTACTGCTGGTGTTCTGATGGTGATCTTTCTGCTTCTGCTTTTGCAGAAACTGCAAAACACCCTCCACTCTCTTGTCTCTATGCCTGGACTCTGCTTTCTTGGTCTTCAAGGTACTTCTGGATCCCCAGTGTCTAGAACACTGCTAGACAAATAATAGATGCTTAATACCCATTTGTTTAATTGATGGATAAATCAACATGCTCACATCACAGCAAGCAACACAGTAGGTAGCAGGCGGTCACACTGGAAAAGGTGGTGAGGAGTTCTTCTTTGAAAAATCCAGGAGATTTCTTCTAGGTTCTCATTTTTAGCTACAGCAGTACCCATGCAAGAATCAGACACTGCAGAAGTCAATGTGAGAATACAAAGTCCGAAAATAAGACCCAGAAGTATCTAACTTTGAGCTACCACATATTTTCTTTAGTTGTGACCTGCTTTGATGCTTTGAAAGATAACATGCCTTTGTAGCTTTCAAGAATTCATTTCCAATGGTCCATTATATACCCCACTTGAATCTGTTGAAACTCTGTTTTTTATATTTTTAGGGGGGATAGGTGATATTGGTGGCATGCTGGCAGGGAGTCTAGTCTGAACAATGAAAAATTCTCTCATAGTGTGTGTGCATTGGTTCTTTATTTTTCAGTTAACCACAAAACATGCATCATGTTTTAAGTCCTCAAGACTTTTTATATTGTCTCCACAGGAGAAAGGTGGAGATTCAAGGAGCAGCGGTCTGTGGACCACGGAGACACTGTAAGGGTGAGCACGCTGGCGTTCCCATGGGTTCAGGCAGGACACTTGTTGACAGTGTTAATCTTTACATCCAGTCTGACTACCCAAGACTTAAAAGCCAAGATCTGCATGATGATTGTATGTTAGTCTGGAAAGACACTGTTATTATTGTTCTTAGTGCCATTATTATTTCATATCTGATATTTGAAGATCCTACCATGTTCCTCCTGTGGGGGAAAGAAATCTTGGTTTTTCTGCTGAAATGATTCTTTTGGATAAGTCTTAGAATCACCTTTTCTAATTTTGTCAAGGTTGCTATTAATCCACTGCTACACACTCTATTTGATTCTCATTTTTTTTCTAACCAGAGTTTTCAGAAGAATTTGGCACAATTGATCTTTCCCTTTTCTTTATACACAGTATTCCTTTGGCTGCTAGAAAAAGTAGTATGCATGTATGTATTTATGTATTTATTTATTTTGTGGTATTGGGGATTTAACTAAGGGTATTCTATCTCTGAGCTACACCCCCAGCCCTATTTTATATTTTTATTTTGAAACAGGGTCTTGTCAGGTTGCTGAGGGTCTCACTAAGTTGCTGAGGCTGTCCTAAAAACTGCAATCCTTCTGCCTCAGCTGACTAAGTACTGAGATCACAGGAATGAGCCACCACACGTAGATAAAAGTAGTATTGTTAATAAGAATATCAAGATCATGATTTTTACCACAGGCAGCATGTCCACTGACTCTACCACTCTCAATCTCATATAAATTATGCATAAAGTTGTTCTTTGCCTGGTATTAACTTTCTTAGGTGCTTTCTTTCAAGGTGGTGGCACATGCCTGTAATTCCAGTACTTGGGAGGATAAAACAGGAGCATTACAGGTTTCAGGCTAGCCTCAGCAACTTAGCAAGAATCTCAGCAACTTAGCAAGACCCTATTTTAAAATAAAAATAAGTTTAAAAAGGGTTAGCGGTGTAACTCTGAAGTAGATTGGCCCTGGGTTCTATCTCCAGTACCAGGAAGGAAGGAAGGAAGGAAGGAAGGAAGGAAGGAAGGAAAAGAAAGAAGAAAGAAAGAAAGAAAGAAAGAAAGAAAGAAAGAAAGAAAAGAAGGAAGGAAAAGAAGGAAGGAAGGAAGGAAGGAAGGAAGGAAGGAAGGAAGGAAAGAAGGAAGGAAAAGAAGGAAGGAAGGAAGGAAGGAAGGAAGGAAGGAAGGAAGGAAGAGTAAAAATAAATTCTAATTTCCTTACCAGCTGTGGGCAGTTGACTTTAATTCTGGAGTTACCAGCTGCCTTGGTTTGGATTCAGAATGTCCCCTAGACCTCACATAGGTAAGGCAGCCATGTTGGAGGCTGGGTTTGGTTGCTGAGGAGGTCGCTGGGGGTGTGATCTTGGGGATTATATATAGTTTCCCCTTCCCTTGCTAACTCTCTCTGCTTCTAGCCTCTTCCATAATGTAGAGTAGAGCCCTTGCATGCTCTCTCTCTCTCTCTCTCTCTCTCTCTCTCTCTGCTTCCCACACCATGCACTGAGCTTTGTAGATATCACCTGGCCTAGCATGGACTGAACCCCTGAAATCTCCAGAACTGTGAGCAAATAAATCCTCCTTCCTTTGAGTTGTGGTCGTCAGGTGTTTTGGATGACAATAGTGAGAAAACTGACTGAAACACTAATCAATAGTATGCATACTTATTTTCATTCTTAAATTTGATATTCATACTCAGTTATCTAATATGGTATTCAATAATACAGAAAAAAATTTTAAATCTAAAATGCTTTAATTCATATTATTTTAGAAATTTTTTGGAGGGGGAGATAATTCCTGTAATGAAATTTTAAAAGATGAAGCTCTTCATTATCCCTGCTATAAAACAACCGTGGTGAATAAAGGCAGAGATACTTAATAGTTTGTGGCAGTACTGAGCACAATGGCCAGGTCAATGTAGATGCTTGATGAAATAAATATAAGTTATAGTTTTTTCATTCTTCAAGAAAAGAATTAGGTTAATTGACAGGAGACACAGGGCCAGTGAACTGAAGCACACCACTTAATGGTTTTGTGTTCTAGATTATTGTGAAGGAATAAATGAGATCTTCGGGCCAATTTTGGATAGAGTATTGCTTTTTATCTTCTTTTTTACAATAGCTTTATTGGTACATTGTAATTATACATTGTAGTGAGATGAAAAGTGATACATTTACACATGTACACAGCACTTACATTTACACAAGCACACAGCACAAGGTGTGTTTCCTTCCACACCCCTCTCTGCTCCCCCTCCTCCCTCCCCGTATGAGTTAGTGAGATCGGTAGTGATACCTTCATATATGGACATAACATTATTTGAACTGTTTCCTTCCTCAATCCTCCTTTTTCCCCTTTCGCCTCCCAACGTCAATCGTCTTCCACTATTCTACTGGTGTCTCTCCTCATTTAACAGAAGTTCCTTCTGTTTCCTATTTTCTCTCTAGCTTCCACATATGAGAAAAAATATAGGGCCCTTGACTTTCTGAGATTGGCTGATCTCAGCACAATATTCTCTAGTTCCATCCATTTTCTGGCTAATGACACAATTTTGTTCTTTATGGTTGAGTAGAATTCCATTGTGTGTATAAACCACATTTTCTTTAGCCATTCATCTGTTGATGGACACCTAGACAGGTCCCATAATTAGGCTCTTGTGAATTGGGCTGCTATAAACATGAGTACGCATGTACCCCTACAGTGTTCTGACTTTAATTCTTTGAGAAAGATTCCAAGGAGTGGTGTAGCTGGGTCATATGGTGTTTCCATTCCTAGTCTTTTGAGGAACCTCCATACTGACTTCCATAGTGGTTGAACCAATGTACAATCTCACCAACAGTGTATAAGAGTTTCTATTTCCCCACATCCTCGCCAGGAACTTCCTTTTCTGGATTCCTCTAAGGGCTCTCACTTGTGGACCTTCAGTTCTGCTTGGGAACTGGCGCCCCCTAGTGGTCGTGTGCAACCTTGCTTAAGAGCCTGTCTAGCTGGAGAATAAAATGCAGGGCTCTCGTCCTGCCCTCCCTGCACTTTCCTTCCCCCATCTGGATACCTTTACTGAGTTCTCTCTTCCCATCCAATCATTAGACAAATACTTAGTGGACCAATATGTTGGTCAGAAACTGACAGATGTTGGGAATACAAAATCAGAAGTTAAGGACTCTTTTGTGTGTTTCACAAATTACAGTGATTTTTGCATAAGAGTAGATTAGCTAAAGATAAACTCCATTACCAATCTTTGGTATATCTTTTATTAACTATAAGTTATTAACTTATATTCAATATTAACTTATTGAACTTCCAAAATCTGAACTATTCTAGGTATTAAATTAACAAAACAAAACACTGCTTGCTAAACACTATTTTTTTCAAAGTCCAGTGTAGTATAGGACACCTGTGTATGTATCACTTGGTGGTCTTTATTATAAAGTACAGATAGTTGGGCCACTACTGATCCGGTTCTCCAGGAAGCAGAACCACAGGGATGTGTATGCGTGCATGTGTATGATCCTATATATTATATTAATTATGTTATATTATATTATATTGTATTATTATATGAAATAAGAAACTGGCTCACTGATGTGAGCCAATAAGTGAAAAATCTGCAGGGCAGGCATGGGCAGGCTGGGTCCTCCAAACAGCTGATATTCCAGTTCAAGTCCTAAGGCCTTTTGCTGTAGAATGAGGAGAAGCCAGTGTTACAGAGACATCTGAAGGCAGTTTGCCAGAAAATTCTCTCTTGCTCAGGGGACACTGGTCTTTTTCTCCTATTTAGACTTCAGCTGGTTCAATGAGCCCCATCTATAGTATGGAGAAAAATCTGCTTTACTCAAAATCCACCAATTTAGTAAAAATTTCCGCCAGTTGTGGTGGACCACACCTGTAATCCCAGTATTGGGGAGGCTGAGACAGGAGGATCACAGGTTCGAGGCCAGGGCATGATAATTTAGTGAGACACTGTTTCAAAGTAAAAAATAAAACAGGGCTATCTTTGGGGGAGGGTATCCCAAAGATACAACATCCTTGGGTTCAATTCCTAGTACCACAAATAAATAATAAAAATCCCATCCAAAAACACCCTTATAGAAACAACCAGAATAATATTTGACCGACTAGCTAGACACCCTATGGCTTAGCCGAATTGACGTGAAATTAACCATACCTACTGAATGAAAATCCCTTTCAGACATTTTTAAAAAACAAAATAATATAAAACAAAAACCCAAAACATATTTCTGAAAAGCTTTTCTTTTCAGATGATCCCTGTTCCCGCTCATTTGAGACTTACTGTTCTATTATTTTTTCCTGTTTGGCCTCATCTAAGCAGTGACTGTACTGACCAGATGTGTCTCTAAATAGCAAATAGCCATTTTTAGTTATTTTTAATTTAAGATATTTGTTTTACATATCCGTATCTAGACAGTTATGTTACTTGTTTCTTTGGTCATTGTTTTGTTTTATTCCATTTTTCAATCCCACTAGGATACAAAAGGCATGAATGTAGGGCATATTGTCTATCTTATTCACAGTTATGTCCCTGAAGCACTCCACACAAGTAGCTAGTATGGCGTAAGTTCAGTATACATAATATATAATATGTAATGTGTACTATGTAATGTGTAATGTGTAATATATGTTTTATATATTTTTTAAATAATAGAACAAACTGGCTTTCTTTACCTTAAGGAATACAGAATTTTAGCCACAAATTGACACGCCTGTCCATTTTCATTCACCAATACATCCTGTGTGGTTCTAGACAGGCATGTCTGGGTAAATTTTGGCTATTTTTGGATTTCCTTTTGGTTTTCAATGGGTATGATGGACTTACAAGAATGATCAAATGTTGAGACTGGACTCCATTTTCTTTTTTACGATTCCTTAGAGAATACCACCTAAAAATATTAAAGGAGATGGAGAACGAAGATGGCTACATGAGGCTGAATGTGAAGAATCGCTTGAAACCCAGGCAAAGATCTGACAGTAAGAATGTTGGCTTTTCCCATCCAGACTCTGTTTTAAGGTTGCATTATTCTCTTAGAAGATAATTATCTTCTCAAGTATTTTAACTGTGTTGAAATTGGCTATATTTTGGGACTTTTTAAAGAGGGTTGTAAGTTATTGTAAAAATGGTTGTAAATTATCTAAAATGGATTTTAAGTTTGTGTAAGCATCAAAAGTAAAATGTGAGTATTTTCACTTCCTTGGGGTCAGAGAGAAATGCTAATATGATGGTGTGTAATCATCAGTATTGTGGCAAAAAAAATTTAACTTTTAGATAAAAGACCAAAAATAGTGTTTTTACAAAAATTGTTTCTCCTATCCATGGAGGTACTTATGCTGGCATGATATCTACGTAAATATGTGTAATGAAGATGTCTATTATAGTTGGAAGGTAAACTGGGGAGAGCAACAGTGGTTGTATAGTATTTTATAGTTTGAGAGTGGAAAGAGAAAGAAAAATTTCTAATCCTCACGAAAGCCTCGTGTGATGGGTAGAACACAACAGGGCTTGAAGGAGAGAAAAAGAAAATAAATAAAAAATTAATCTTTGCTATTATAGCTGCTGCCTAGGCTGTTTCCATTTGTTTAGGTCTGTGGCAGGTTTCATAGAAAAGTACAATAAGAAAAATATGCTGTTCCTGAATTCAGTCTGTCTAAAAAAAAAGTTGGAAAATAATCCTGTTGAAATAGCCAACAACTAATTAAGAAAAAGCATAGGCCATAAATTCAGAATTTTCATTCACAACGGCAGTTCTGCTGTATGTGTTCCTGTTCAACATCCTCATGTACCATCCCACTTTACAGGTGGCAAATAAGAGATTAAAAGCAGAAAACAGCAGGGTGGTTCTTCTCTGACCATCTGAAGGCTCAGGGTCATTTGGGGTCTCAATATCAGGAAACAATTTCTTCCTTTCTCCCCAATGACTCGCTTTGATGCAGTAAAAACTAGGACCAGTGGATTCAAATTTTACTAGCTTGGTCCCTAAACCCTACTAAATCCATGACCTTGGCAAACGCTTTTTGTCGTCTTAAGCCTCAAGACACTTATTCATAAGGCAAATCTATCTTGCAATGCTTTTTTATGGCTATTAAACCAAATTAAGTGCTTTCTTTAATTTATGAATCATCTCATAACAGACCAGTACCAAGAAGTAAAATCTGAGCATGGGCATGTAATAGTACAAGAAAATATACATCTAAATTGTGAGTGAAAGAATGGTAGAGCCAGGAAAGTAAATTGGGCCTGAAAAATTATATCCTGTAACTGTGTTTCTTCTAGCCATGCATTATAACAAGTGTCCTTGTTATTGATGACTAAGGGAAACCTGACCAGTTATTAACTCAGACAGCGTCCACCTATGGCTTAAGGCAGATATTGTAGGTGTTGGTACTAAACAGAAAAAAAATGTTTCCCAAGAATTCTCATAAAGTAGTTCATGAAATACAGCCAGTGCTCTTGCAGGAGTAGCATTGGATGGTTTCACAGAGCAATTTACTTACTTGTCTTGGTTAAGCCGCTGTCAGCTCTGCCACCACATGGCTCTGGACGAAACATGGCAAATGTGGCCAAGGTCGTTGAATAGGACAATTAAGCAATCAGAAGACTCTTTCCCAATAGGAGTATATGCTGTGTGAGAAAATGGCTTCGAATATATAGTTTTACCTTTCTCAGAATCTCATCTAAATGTAATCTTATAGTATGTGTTGTGTGTCTCTGGCTTATTTCACTTACAATAATGCTTTTTTTTTATTCACGTGAGTCCTTGTGCATTGTGTAGTTCACTCCTTTTTATTTCTGAGTAGAGTTCCCTTGTATGTGTATAGTGTAAATTATGCAATCGCTTGTGCTTTTGGTATATGACTCTTATGTATGAGGTTGCTATGCACATTTCATAACAAATACTTTTGTCAGAGCATGTTTTGAAGACACCCTAGAAATGAAATAACTGTCATATGATAAGCCATTAGGTTAACTTTATTTTTTAATTATTTTATTAATGCATTGCAATTATACATCATAACGAGGTTCAATATGATAAAAACGTACAAGCACACAGCCCTTGGTGTATTTCCCTCCACACCCCACCCTGCTCCCCTCTTCTCCCTCCTCGTATGAGTAAGACTGGTGGTAAGACCTTCACATATTGCCGAAGTATTATTTGAACTGTTTCCTCTTTCAATCCTCCCTGTCTTTCCTGTCCTAACTCCCTCCCCTCCCCCCTTCAACTACTCTACAGGTGTCTCTCTGCGTTATTTAAAGACCCTTATGTTTCCTATTTTCTCTCTAGCTTCCACATATGAGAGCAAATATACCACCCTTGACTTTCTGAGACTGGCTGATCTTGCTTAGCATAAAAAGCTGTCAAGCTGGTTTCCAGAATAGGTATAATTTTCAGTTCCCACCAACAATGTATGAGACTCCAGATGTTTTATGCTTTCAAGAACATTTATTATTGACAGTCCCTTAATTTTAATTTTAGGTATTGTTATAAATGTGTATTAAGCTCACATGGTTTTAGTTTACAGTCCTCTAATAACTAATCATGTGAAGCATCACTTTAATATATTTACTTAACCTTCAGATATTTTCTTCAGTGAAATGCTTGTTCAATACTTTGCCCATTTGTAACAGGGTTGTATAATATTGAGTTGAGAGATTCCTTTAGGTATTGTAGATATGAACCCTTTATTCTACATGTTTTATATGTTTTCAATATATGAGTGCAGGTTTCTGTATTCATATAAATGTATCTCAATGGGTATTTATAACACATGAAAAGATTAAAGTTCTCATTATACACTAAGTTATATAAGATGTGACATTCTAAAATGAGATCCCCAAATACAACCTACACAGATTTTCAAAAGAAATAAGATTAGGATCTGTTTCATGACTCTAGGACACTCTGTCAAACTTCTGAAATGTAAAAACACTGAGAGAGTTGGGAGAGAAAGTTTGTGAAAAGATTTCTTTGGGCTGAGCCAGGCCCAATTTCTGACTCACACCTCTTCCCCTGGGAGTCTTTTACGAGCCACTCTTTCCATGAGAGTCAGAGAACCTGCATTTCTCATTCTCCAATAATAAAAATAGAGATATAGACACACATCACTAGCTGCATTTTAGAATTACAGATGTGCATACAGTAGTACCTGCATTATTTTGTTCAACAAACCCAGAGGATCTAATATGTGCGGAACATTGCACAGGCCTTGTGCTCCTGAAGTTTCCATTCCAGGAAGATTAAACATAGCAAGAAGACTAAAAATAATAAAACATGTGGTATTTCAGTGGGTAATAAATTCTACAAATAATAAAGAAAAATAGGGCAGGTTGAAGTTAATAGTTTAACAGTGTCAAGCTGGGTGTGGTGGTGCACGCCTGTAATCCCAGTACTTGGGAGTCTTCTACCTCTGAGCTACACCCCCAGCACTATTTTATTTTGTACTTGCTACTTAAAGCTAAGGGAAACACTCCTATGCTCACCCAATGCTGCATCTTTTTTATCTCTTTTAAACAGATTTCACTGTATTTCAGATAAGTAGAAGAATCTTTTACTCCATTCCCTTTACCCTCTAGTCTCTTCAACTGAGTTTCGGCTGATAGATCAGTTCTGACCAAGAAAGAGCCCATGGGAGACCAAACCATTATACCCATCAACTGAAAGTTTGATGCACTAACTCTGGTTAAACTCATTTTAACTTCTGGGCTTCTTAACAATTATTTAATTGAAGATAAAATTCATTTACATTTTCATCAATCAACTTAACATCAAGCATATGTTTGATGGAAAAGAAAAGGTATCTAGAGAGTTCCTAATACATACAAGGATAGTTTTCCTTATTTTATTTTCTGCATGAGAGGACTCTGGATCTAAAGACAGGAGGTTGTTTTGCTGCAAAGGTATTTTCTTGTGTCATCACAAGAGCTACTATTGAGGCCTTTGTTCCATAGGAAGGCACAATCACCCTTCTCTTCAATATCGAACCTGGAACAAAACGAAGAGATTAATTCTGGACTCGCCGGATGTTATGAAAGATAACAGCACTGCCTCAAGTACAGTATGCAAACTGTGGCGACCATGTTTCCAAATATGCAACGCAGAAACAGTAGAGGAGGGGCAATTTAATTAATCAGTTTAGCCAGTTGGAGGCGATATGGAGGGGGAGCAAAATCCACATTTCTTTGGACACCTTTACTGCATTATAAAACTGATCTGTCTTGATGCTGAAATAGAAATTTGCCTGCTTGCTGCAACCGTCACATTCTGAAATGGGCATCCTTTACTCAATAGTGTGACGTGTGTAAGGAATCACAAACAAAATCGCTAGGAAGGGTTCTCTAAGTATTTTATTGTTTTGGGGGATATCATGAGTGGAAATGTTTTCTGGATTTCTTTTTCAGTGGATTTCTGTTTGGCATATAGGAAAGCTTCTGAATTTTTAAGATTGATTTTGTATCCAGACACTTTGCTGAATTTGTCAATCAGTTCTACAAGCATTTCTGTTGAGTTTATTGGGTCTTCTAAGTATAATATCATGTCATCTGCAAATACAGATAGCTTCATTTCTTCTTTTCCTATTTGCACTCCTTTGATTTCCTTCTCTTGCCTTATTGCTCTGGCTAGAGCCTCTAGTACTATATTGGACAGGAGTGGTGGCACTATATATATACACACTATATACACACACCACTATATATATACACACTATATACACACACACATATATATATATATGTAATATATATAATACATATAATGTATATATATAATATAAATATAATATAATATATATATTTTATATATAATATATATAAATAATATAAATATAAATATATATATATATAATATAAAATCATATTATCGCCACAGATCAAGTACCTATCATGAAGTAGGTGCTCAGTAAACAGAAGCTTGTGGCCCCTCTATGGGGAATAAAATATCCTTATAGAAGGATATTTTCCACTTTTTCCACTCTGAAGTTGAGGAAAATTTCAAATGTTTCCAGAACAAAATAAAATAATCCCCCAAAAAGGGTAAAAGTATGTCTTCAGGCTAAGGAATATACAGAAGCTCTGGAATTTTAAATAAAAATAAAGTTGTAAAAACACTTTCTCTTCCCAATTTATTCTCCTCCATGTCAGGCCAAAGGTGGATTTGAAAAATGTAGGTCTCCCATCAATAAGAGGTTGAAGAAATGACAACATACAAACAATCAAAAAAACAAAAACAACAACAACAACAAAAAAAACAAAAGGTAAGGTCTCAAGTAGAAAGAGACAAGGATCAAACTACACTGCCAGCTCATCTAGGATAACAGGAACACTGTGACCCACGTGTGCAATAGTCCAGTTCAACATACAGAAGTAAACATTCACACCCTCACTAATGAACATCAACGTGCCTGCAGGTTCTCTTTCATATCTATTTGCTGAAAGACTGTTGGGGATGGTGTGGAGGAAACTGGAAAATTGACTGCAAAGACTCACAACTCTTACCAGGTATACCACACTGAATTGTGAATACATGTCATTAAAGCTTACCAATTTTGGTATTGGCTTCCATCTGACCACTTCCAGGTGCTGTTTGCATTGAGTTTGTTCAGTCCAATCCAATATGAAGAGGGCTTCAGATGGCGCATCAAGGATTCCTGTTAAACACAGAGTACGGGAATGGATCGCTCCTACTTTTCTTATTCTCCCATTGTTCCCTTACCAGGGTTACTGAAACTGCCTGAAAACAGAATTTCCTGCCATTAGTAACCCATCTCATCACTGCAAAAAACAAAAATCCTTCAAAACTGAACTCAGAACATATCACACTTTTCCTCATAATTCTGAAACATCTCCCTGTTTTACGTGGAACAAAAAAAAAAACCTAAAATGTATACAATGGTCTCCAAGGCCACTGGCCCCCAATGGGTCCTCCAAGTGGTCCCCATTCTCACTCACTCCCTCATTTGAGACACACTGACTGTCTGCCACTTTTTCTGTTCCTTGAATCTCCCAGGCATGCGCCTGCCTTAAGACCTGTGCTCCAGCTGTTTCCTTTTGCTGGAGTCCGTAACCCCCATAGACCCCCTTGGTCGCGTTCCTTACCTGCTTTGCATGTTTCTCAAAGGCCTTCATCTCAATGTGCTGCGACCTTCCGTCAACCTACCTCCTTGGCGAACTCATCATACCTGTTCATTTGTCTACTTTCTGCATAAAGGTTTCTTAGCTTCCAACATGCTATATCATTGGCATATTTACTAGGATTATTTTTCATTGCCTGTCTCCTCCTATAAGATGTAAAGTCCACCAGGGCCAAGATCTTTGGCTGCCTTAGTTGACTCATGTATCACACCCTACAAGCAGGTCTTCCATATAATAGCTACTCAATAAGTATTGCATGACTATTGCAAAGAAGAATCTAACCATTTCATCCTGGGAGTCGAAATTAGCCAGAGATGCATAATAGAGTCTGCAGTTCTCCTGGCTATCGATCCAAGCAGTTTCATGTTCAGATGGAAAGAAGCAATTATTATTGATTTGGGTCCAGCCGTGTAGACATCTATGTGCATTCTCCAAGCATGTGTTATTTTTAAGCATTCTTGTAATTCCAACTAAAAGAAAACAAATGAAGAAAGTATAAGTGGAAATGTCAGACCTTCAGTGTGAAAGATTCTTATGTATTTCATGCTGGTCAAAGGTATTTTACTTTCACATTCAGTTTGAATAATCTAAACATCAACTCGGAGTGATGTTCCAGTTTAAGATTGAGAGCAATTGGATCAAGAACAGAGTATGAAAGGAATTAGCATCGGAGAATGAAGATCTATGCATAACTTACAAGAGCAACAACAAACCGCTTCCAGAAATTAAACATTCTCCAGCTTTTCCCCCTCCCTGGATTTATTGTTTGTTTTTGATTGGTTGTTTTGTTTTAATACTATTGGAATTATCTTTCTTCATTCATTTCCTTTCCTAAAATTTACTATGCCATTTGGCATAATTTCAAAGAGCTGGTTGTCTAGCGCTGATTTAACTGAGACTCAATTGTCTTTCAAAGACAGCATTTCTCCAGAAGTTCAACCTTTTTCTTTGTCCTTAAACAGAAAACCATAGGAGAAAAAAAATCGCTGAGAATTTCCTAGCTTTTTACCATCTACTCTTTACTCTTCAACTTACTGAACTAGCTAGATGAAGTTTCTTGTTAAGGTGTAATTCTGAGAGAAATAAGACTTAAGGTATCTCTTACCCACAGTAGAAAAAAATGACTGGTTTATACTCAAATCTATGAATGGCAGGATTCTCAAATGGAACTAAACTAGCAGTATGGTTGTATACATGAAACCTGGTATGAAAGCCAAGTGAAAATACTGGTGGCACTAAAAGTATCTGAAAGCATCCGGCTCGAAATTATCTTAAAATGCCAAGTTCAAATCATAGCTAATAAAAAATCAAACATTTGATTTAAAACCTAGGTCACCAGAAATCTAGTTTTCTCATTCACTCACTAATTCATTTCTTTTTAAAAATGTTATTGATGTAATATAATTACACATCGTGATACATTCATACCTGCTCACAACATCCCTTGGTGTGTTTCCCTCCTACCCCAGCCTCATTCTCTTATTATACATTCGATGACTGCCAGTTGAGAATCTACCATATGCTAGGCATTATTTTTTGTAGCTCTAAGAATACAATAATGTACATAACATTAAAAAAGAAACCCTTGCCTTTATGAAACATATATCTAAAACTAGTTTGTCATCAGAGTGAAGGGGGTCAGGGTTATTGGTGGAAAGAGTATTAATTTTACGACAGTCGTCAGGATAGTGTTAAATGAGAAGGGGATATTTCATAAGGGCCTGAAATAGGTGGGTTAGTGAGACATGAACATACAGGGAAGAAAGTCCTCCTTATCAATGGGAAGAGTTCAGGCAAGGGTCTCCGGTAAATGTGCCTGGCTTGTTCACCAAATTGTGATCGTGCCCATGGCCCTGTGGACTGCGTGAAAGGGCGAGTAGGCAGTGATATCAGAGAGGTGATGGGTGACTAGACCCAATGGGGCATCTCAGCCCATTGGAAGAGTTTGGGCTTTACTCCCAGTGAATGGAAGACCATTGCAGAATTTTTAACATATCTGAATTTTATTATCTGTTGAAAATATAATCTGGACCTATACTTTCCAGCAAGTAGCCACTAGCTATCTACAGCTACTGAGTACTTTTTTTTTTTTTTGGTATTGGGGATTGAACCCAGGGGCATTCTACCTCCAAGCTACACCACAACCCCTCTTCCTCTTCCCCCTCCTCCTCTTCCTCCTTCTGCTCCTCCTCCTCCTGCTCCTCCTTCTTCTCCTTCTGAAACAGAATCTCATTAAGTTGTTGAGGCTGGCCTTGAACCTGTGATCCTCCTGTCTTAGCCTCCCAAGTTCTGAGATTACAGACATGTTCCACTGTGCCTGGCTCACTATTGAGTATTTGAAATTTGACTCGGGCAGAAGTCCTGCAAGCATAAAATCTACACTGACTATGAAGAACCATTACAAAAAGAGGTAAAAATCTCATTAATAATTTATCTTTTTGTTACATGGTGAAATGGTAATACATTGGCTACACTGGGCCAAATGAAAATATAATTTGAATGAATCTCACTCATTTCCATTTACTTTCTTAGAGTATCTTTTAGAAGTATAAGTGTGATATGCATATGGATCACATATTAGCATTATATTTACTGGACCATGCTGCTTAAGGAAGAACATTAGTAGAGAGAAGATGATGGCTAGGTGTAGGGTAGTAACAGCAGAGATGGAAGAAAGTGCTCAGATTCTGCCCGTATTTTCAAAGACTAGGCAGAATTTGCTGATTATATTTGGAATATGAGAAGGAAAAGAGTTTAAACATGAGTATACAGTTTTGGCTTTAAAATTGAAAGGTTGAATTTTACTATTTCCTGAGATGAGAAAAACCATGGATAGAGGAGGTTATGGAAGAGCGATAGTTTCAGGTTTCAGCCTAGAGGATGCTAAATTTGAGATGAGATAGTCCAGTAGGTAGTTCCATTTCAAGTCCTAATTCAGGGAATAGTTCCAGATTGGAGATGTCTATTTAGGTCATCAGTATTCATGCAATACAGTTCTGAGTCGAGCTGAGGTCACCGAGGAAGATTATCAGGGTACATAAAGAGGGGACCTGTCAAGGACTGAGCCTTGGGCCACACTAAAGTGAAAGGGTCAGAAAAGAGGGAGCGAGTGAAGGACACGGAGGAGCAGCAGGAAATGGGGAGAACGTGGTGTCTTCTACTGCACTTAGCAATGTGGAAGGTACTGGCAAACTTGAAAGACAAGTGGCTCGGGATGCAGCCCAAGGGGAGAACACAGGCTTAACATCAATGAGGCGCTGGGTTCAATTCCCATCACCAAATAAACACCCACAAAAAAACCAACAAATCCGAACTAAAAAAAAAAAACAGTAGTATGGACTGGGGGGCAGGGATAGATCAGTGGTAGAGCATGTGGTTAGCATCCATGAGGCCCTGGGTTTAAACCCCAGCAAAAAGAAAAAAAAGGAAGGGAGGAAGAGAGGGAGGAAGGAAGGAAGGCAGGCAGGAAATTTAAAACTAGTGAAGAACAATTTTCAAGGAAGTTACTATATCCAGAAGAAAAAAATAAATAAATTGGTAGCTAAAGGAGGAGTGGGGTCAAATGAACTTTTTGTTTTTGTTTCTTTTTAAGGTGGGGGAGTCGATACCACCATATTGTGTTGTTGATGGAGATGTTTCTGTTGAGTGTGAATTTTTAAAACAAATGATGCTGTAGCAGAGAAAGAAGGGAATTACTAGAGTCATACTATTGATCAAGTGGGACAATACAGGATCCAGTGAAGAACAGGACTCTCCAGTAGAGGAGTTATGGTGATGGGTGTATTTGTAGGTTTTCTAGTAATCATTACCATTCAAGCAAGTTGGAAGCACAGTGTAAAATCCCCTATGGGAGTGAGAGAATTAATGTACTCTGGAAATGTGAAATTACCAGTTCCTGCTCTATTTGCTTTAAACTCCATCATCATTCACCCTGCTGTGATTCCCTGACATGTATGTTCTAAAGCGTTCTTGGACAAATACCTACTAGACCTTATGATTCATCACAAATCTCTCTCCCTTCTCAAAGCTTTACTTGACTACCAGAGTCCGACGTTTAATATCCTTTCTTCTGCTTCAAATTGAACAGACTTGTATGTGGTAATTATTTTACTGTGTTATGACTGTTTGCTTACGTGCTTGTTTCCTGGGTTAAGGATAAATTCTTTCCAGGCAAGAAATAAGCATTGTTTATTTTGGAATCAGCAGCAGCTAGTATTGTACCTGAGCTCAACAAATATGAAGTCCAGAATGGTGGTGTACGCCTGTAATCCCAGTATGTGGGAGGCTGAGACAGGAGGATCGCAGGTTGGAGGCCAGCCTCAGCAATTTAGAGAGGCCCTCAGCAAATTAGTGAGATTCTGTTTCAAAAATATAAAATAAAAAGAGCTGGAGGTGTAGCTCAGAGGTAGACCCCCCTCCCTTCGTTAAGTCCCCAGTACTATGAAATAAATTAATTAATAAACATTTATTGAAAGTCTGATCATTCTAGAAGGTAAAACAAGTGACTAAATTTGAAGAGTCAAAACGCTATGGCTTGGAGAATAGTCTCTGATTCCAACTTTTCAAAACTAGGAAAGGAAAAGACTAGTCATGTGTATCTGACTGAATCAACAATAATACAATTGATACTTTTAGCAGAAAGTGTTCACTTACATTTTTTAGGAAATTTAAAAAGCCCCCAAAGTAGAAAAGCCAGGGCTCCACACATCATACTTGAGAGGATAATCATTTTCTTTTTTACTATACAGAAGAGAAACACGTATCATTATTTTCTAGGGAGAAACAAACAACAAACCAACGACCCCCCCCCCAACCAAATCGTGTTTGCTTTTTTCTCTTCTTCTGCGTGTTCGCTAGTCCACAGCCTGGTCAATACTGTGTTAGGAAACAGAAAGGGTGCCGAGATGTAACGCTCTACAGTAGCAACAGCATCGGAAGTGCTTTGGCTTTGGCACATTTCTCAGATGTTACTCTTTCTTCTGGCCTGCTTCCAGCACAAAAAACCCCAAATTTCTTCCCGAGGATTTTAAATGAAATGCGTTTTCCAAGGGAAGGGGTGGAGATGAATAGATGAATGCATTCGCCTTATTTAAGCCTGTTTTGTTAATAAAGATCGCTTCCCCCTGCGGCCCACGTGGAGGACCACACCTCCACTGTCCCTGCGGACGCTGAGCTCGGAGGCGGGAGGAGGGCGGGTGCTGCAGACCGCGTGGACGCGTGAGCTGCGGACACACCGGGCCCTTACCCAGCGGGCTGCTCTTCTCCACCCGCGTCCCGTCCTCCGTTTCCCGCTGTTCTTCCTCCATGGCGGACCCGCGTGGCGAAGGCCCCTCGGCGATCGCAGGGGCGGGGACGATCCTGGGGATAAACAGAGCTGCTGACCGGGACCGGGACCAGGAGCGAGGGGCGGCCGCGCGGCCGGGACCCGCCCCAGCGCCTGCAGCGCGTCCCTGCGGCCAGGGCAGCTCCCGACCCTGCGGCCAGGGCAGCCCACGACCCTGCGGCCAGGGCAGCTCCCGACCCTGCGGCCAGGGCAGCTCCGACCCGCGCCCGAACCTGCGGAGCCGCCGGACTAACGGCAGCAGAGCGCCTCAACCGTGCCCTGCTCCGCAGCCTGCGATTGGCTGGAGCGCGGTGACCTCACCTCCCGCCAGCCAATCACAGCCGGGGGGCGTGGTCCCATGGCTCCCTAATACAGTCTCCCTTAAAACCTCAAATAGAATGCGCTCTATAACATACGGATTGTTTCTACTGCAAACAGCCTGTGCTCCCTCTACGCTGGATCCCCCAATCCTGTTCCTTTTGGTTTTTTGTTTTTATTTTATTTTTTATTTATTTTTTTCCGGTACTGGGGATTTAATTCAGGGGCATTCTACCTCCGAGGTACACTCCCAGTCCTATTTTTATTCTTTATTTTTGAAACAGGGTATCACTACTTTGTAGAGGGCCTCACTAAGTAGCTGAGGCTGGCTGCTAACGTGCGATCCTCCTGTGTCAGCCTCCCAAGTACTGGGATTACAAGTGTGCGCCACCACACCCGGCTTGTTTTTGGTTTTTTTTTCTGTTCTGTTTTTTATTTTTTATTTTATTTATTTATTTATTTATTTTTGCGGTACCAGGGATTGAACGCTGGGGCGTTCTACCTCCGCGCTACACCCCCGGCCCTATTTATTTTTATACTTTATTTTGAAACCGGGTCTCACGAAGTTGCGGAGGGCCTCACTAAGTAGAGAGAGAGAGAGAGACAAGGAGAGAGAGAGAGAGAAAGAGAGAAAGAGAGAGAGAGAGAGAGAGAGCGCCCGTGCGTGCGCGAGCTGAGGCTGACCACGAACCCCCATCCTCTGGTCTCCGCCCCCCAAAGTACTGGGATTACAAGCGTGTGCCACCACGCCCGGCCTGTTCTGTGTTTTTAACCTCTGAGTCCTAAGTTAACTTGTGGACTGCTTAGTGAAGTTTGGGGAAACAAATGCATTGTTTTTACGTGTTTCCATCGACTGGATGAAGGTTTGTGTTGATTTGGGAATGGGTAAATAATTTCATTCTATTCCCTGACCCAAACCATAGCAAGCATTTGAAGGGTTAAAACAGAAAGTCTGCTTAACTGCCCTGCTCCACAGGCAGGCAGAAAGCCATATGTCAGCACAAGGTAGATAAATTTAAAACCCAAAAGTTACAGACCCTCAGAGAAGTTAAAGAATTTACAAAGAACACTATGCATCTTCTCACGTAATCATGGGTGATATGAGAACAAAGAACAGGCTAAAGAACAAAACTAGCCTATTGATGAATTTGGTAACAAAAATTAAAATGTTAAAACTTAGACAGACCTGGGCTTGAGAACCGGACTGGATGTTGACAAATCGGGCTAAAACAGGCATACATATTTTATGGTAGTATAAGCAAAGATAACAACCAGGCTAGGAAAAAGGGGTAGGGGTGACTTATATAAGCTCTGCATTTTTTCCAAGGGGACGACTCTCTCTCTCTCTCTCTCTCTCTCTCTTTCTCCCCCCGATTTCTCCCTCTCTCTCTCTGTTACTTTTGCTTTTTGCAATAAATCCTGCCTTGCATTAAATTCCAACTGAGGCGCCCCATGATTAGTTCTTTAACCGCAGAGGGTGAGAACTCAGGATTGGGTATGTGACGTAACCACCTGAACCGTAACATCTTTGGTGCCCAATGTGGGACTTTCAGAGACATTGACCTTAGTAGTCTACTAATTTTTTTTTCTCCCTGTTTCTAAATGTTTTATTTATGCATATGTGTGTGTGTGTAAAATTCCTGTCCTTCACTTGCATGGACCTAAAGAGCATAAACTCGGTCCAAACACAGTGCAGGAGCTCGACAGTCCCTATTTTTTTTCCTTCTCTTCCTCTTCTCTCTTTCTATTGTATAAACTATGTAAAAGGCATAAAAACGTTGCTTTTAAAACCATTAGCTACAGAATTCAGGAAATTCATAGTCCTTTAGCTCCATCTGCTGGTGAAAGGCAGGATCCTCTCTATCTCTGTTTCTCTTTCTTCTTTTCTGGCCAATTTCTTTTATTTCCTTAAGCTTTTGTTATGAATGTAAACTCTGACCTGTCTCTGCTCTAGCTAGTCTCTAAGTGGCTCGTGCTCTAGCCAGTCGGCCGAGACAGTTAACTCCTGATAGCAGGATGGGAAGAGGGGGAGGGCTGCAGGGAGTTGAATCGTGATGTACAGTTGCAACTGAGAGCAGGAGACCTGTGGTAGCACTCGCTGGAGTGCTAGTGCAGTGTCTGATATTAAGATTTGGTTTGGCTAAAAGCTCCAGAGCTACGCTGGGATTACTTAATTCTCCGTGGCTGTGAAGATGCAGCTGAGAGAATAGAGGAGGCATCTGGATTGATTCCATTCCTGGACAGAGACCTCAGAGCGGGAGACCACAGTCCCGAGTTCTGGCTGCAATCAAAAAGTCACTAGCTAGCCAGGAGTGGTGGTGCACGCTTGTAATCCCAGTACTTGGGAGGCTGAGACATGAGGATCCGGGTTCGCAGCCAGCCTCAGCTACTTAGTGAGGCCTCCACAACTTAGTGAGACCCGGTTTCAAAATAAAGAATAAAAATAGGGCTGGAGGTGTAGCTTAGAGGTAGAATGTCCCTGAGTTCCATCCCCAGTACCGCAAAAAAAAAAAAAAAGTCACTAGCTAAATTTATATCAGAATGAATGGCTGCAGTCAGCAAGCTATTTCTAACAGCTAAATTTACATATAAATAGACGGCTGCAGCAACAGGTTTTCTAAGCTTAGAGAGCAAGTCAGAACTGAGTTTGGTTCCCAAAACATTGGAGAGAGCTACCATTCGTTAGTTTCTAACCATGAAATGAGGGGCCACTCCTCCAGACCCACCTGCATGTTGACTCTGGAAGGCGTGAGCAGCCCCTCCCATGGAATGGCTGACAACATCTCACTGGCCAGCACACTGACTTATGCTCTGGGTACATAAGTGCTTAAAGTTTAAATGTTCTTGTAAACACTTGTACTAATATGACTTATTCTTTTACACTCTAAAGGCCAATTCTAGTAATCTAGGGATTGGCGTTCCAACCTCCCTGACAAAATTATAGGAAAATATAGCGCTTTTTTTAACTGATGGAACTAAGGCCTTTCTTTTTTTCCTTGAGCTCATGGATTTTTTACCTGGATCTTCGCGCATATATTTTTGTTCTAATTTATTTTTTGTTTTATCTCTGATCTACTTTATTTTATCTAACTAGAGGCTTTCTAGGTCTCTGACTTCTTTATTTTTTTCTCTTCCTATCTCTACTCAGCAGCTATTCAAGGGTTAATTCTCCCTTTGGTATCCTGGGAAAAAGGAAACGAATGGTGGTGGTCATGGGGATGTTTGTCTGACATGGGGAGACAAGGTGGCCACCTGAATAAATTTGATTCAGTGTTACCCATGCCTGGCAAACTAAGCTTCACTCCAGACAGTATATATATGTAACTTTTTGTCCCCTGTTGATGTTGTTTGTTATGTTATAAATGTACTGTGTCTGTCTACATGGTACCACAAATTGGCATATTCAATGAGTGCTCATAAAATTTAAAGAAAACATAAGATCAAATGCCTCTGAGTTCATGTGGTGTAAATAAATCTTACCTGAGTAAACATAAGATATATTCATGAGATTGAAGTAAAAATGTCCTTAAAACTATAAACACATGCCTTTTTCCCTAGGCAAATAGTTAATCAAAATTGTGTTTGTTTCTCTAAGAGGTTCCAGATACAATGTTTATTGTTTTTAAAGTGTTTTCTTTGGCATATAAAGGGTTTTAGGACATTAATGATGTTTATTTACTGTCTTAAATTTTTAAGAATAATCCATAAATAAATTAGGTATATGCAAAAGGTAATTGATGCTCTAAAATGCTCTTGGCTTCTCATGATCTACAATAACACTTCAGTCAAATAAGTGGGCTTCTTAATTGCCCATACACAGGAAAACAATGTTGTAAAATGGTATTGTTTTTGGGTCATTCACTAAAAGGCAACAAAAGCCATTGGAAAGCAGGGTTTCCGGGCAGTGTATGATGCTAGAAGACTCTGATGTATTCAGGTAAATATGTAGTTTTGTATATATTGCTTCAATGGGAACAACTGTCTATTTTCTTTTGCCCAAATACCCTAAGAATTTAGAGACAATAAATAGGCCAATAGAACACTCCTTAAACTTTTTAGAAAAGTTTAAAATCCTCTAAAAGGAAAAGGGCAAATTTTATTGGTCCAGATGCTAATCACCCCAAGTGTGATCCCCTTACTGATCATTATCTTGGGAAGAAGCAGTAGAGGGCCACTGGAGAGATGTATAAATGCTGACACCCAAAGGTGGTTTAGTGCCACTGCAACTTACAAGGTCAGTAGCCCTCCCCAAGAAGAAACCCATTATTGTCTTGTGAGACCCTCAAATGAGTGCCCATCCATTCTGCTCCTGTCTAAGTTGGGACACTCTTTTAAAAGTCCTATGGGACGCCGGGCGTGGTGGCACACGCTTGTAATCCCAGTACTTTGGGAGGCGGAGACCGGAGGATCCGGGTTCGCGGCCAACCTTAGTGCACGCATGCGATCTCTCTCCTCTCTCCTCTCTCCTCTCTCTCTCTCTCTCTCTCTCTCTCTCTCTACCT
>PVJS01032812.1:0-22543 GCA_004027185.1 Glis glis | reverse complement strand
TGAATAAGGAAGGAAATAATGACAAAAGCAAAAGTCAATGAAATAAAAAACAGAAAAACAATAGAGAAAATCAATAAAACCAAAAGCCAGTAATTTGAGTAGATCAATAAAACTGACAAATATCTAGCCAGACTGATAAGGAAACAAAGAAAGAAGATACAATTTACTAATATCAGGAATGAGGTAACACTGCTACAGATAAAAAAAGGGGCCATGGAATAGTTAAACAATCTAGGGCTAAGAATTTCAACAAAGTTGATGAAATAGAGAAATTCCTTAATAGACATAAGAACCAGAGGTTGCTCAAGAAGAAAGACATAACTTGGAATTCTCAATATCTATTTAGGATATCGAATTTGTACTTTAAAACCTTCCCACAGCCCAGGCATGGTGGCACACACCTGTAATCCCAGTACTTGAGGGCTGAGACAAGAGGGTCACAGGTTCACGACCAGCCTCTTAGCAACCAGCGAGACCCTGTTTCGAAATATAAAATAAAAAGGGTTGGGGGTGTAGCTCTGAGGTAGAATGCCCCTGATTTCAATCCCCAGTACCCCCAAAATAATAATAATAAAAATAAAACCTTCCCACAAAGAAAATTCTGGGTCTGGATGACTTTTCTGGTAAATTCTATCAAACATCAAATAAAGAAATAATGCCAGTTCCACACAAACATTTTCAGAAATAAAAAAGTTGAAGGAATACTTCAACTCAGTCTATCAGCCAGAATTACCCCAAGACCAAAACCATCAAAATCATTCCAAGAAAATTATAGATCAAAATTCCTTGCAAACATATTCACAAAAATTATTAGCAAATTCAGCAAATCAAACCCAGCAATATATTTAAAATATGTTGCAGCATAACTAAGTGGAATTCATTCTAGGATCTCAAAGTTGGATTGCTATTTGAAGATAAATTAATGTAATTCACCATATTAATAAACTAAAAGAGAAAACCTATGTGATTATCTTAGTACATGTAGGAAATGCATTCCTCAACATTCAATATACATTCCTGATGTTTACAAAACCTCTATGCAAATCTTCCATAGAAGAGAACAGCCTCAAACTGGTAAAAGGCATCTATGAAAAACCAACAATTAATATCATACTGAATATTGAAAGATATGATATTTTCCCATAAGATCAGGAATAAGGCAAGGATGTATACTCTCATCTCTTCTATTTAGCATTTTGCTGGAAACCATAACCAATATGATGAGGTATAAAAATAAATAAAAGATATACAGTTTGAAAACAAAGATATTTTATTCCCAGATGATCTACAGGATCATCTCTTTAGAAAATCATAAGGGATCCGAAATGAACTACTAGAAGTAATAAGTGAGTTTAGCAAAGTTGCAGGATACAAGACCGATATTCAAAAATCGATTGTTGGATTCTAGCAATAAACAAAAGGAAATTGAAAGTTTAAAAATAGTATTTCCAATAGCACCAACTAATATAAGATACCTAGGAATAAATTTGACAAATGATGTAGAAGGCATGCACACAACATTACTGAGAGAAATTTTAAAAGACCTAAGTAAATGGAAAGATATGTTTACGAATCAGAAGGCTCAATATTGTTAAGATATTAGTTTTCCCCAAATCAATCTACAGATTCATAACAATCCCACTCAGAATCCCAGCAGGATTCTTTGTAAATATTGATGAGCTGATTTTAAAATTTACATGGAAATTCAAAGGTCATATATGTACCAAAAACAACTATAATAAAGAACAAATAACCAACTACCTGGTTTTAAGATTTATTATATTATTTTGTTTATTTTTTCTTTTTGTAGCTGGGGATTGTACCCTGAGCCTTACACGTTAGGCAAGTCCTCTAACACTGGGCTACATCTGAATCCTAAGATTTATTAGAAAGATATAATAATCAAGAGAGTACAATGTTGGTGTAAATTCAGACATACATATCAATGGAACAGAATACAAAATCTAAAATAGACCCATACATAAAGAATCACTATTTCTGAAATAGTGCCAAGGAAATTCAATCAAGAAAATATTTTTCAAGAAACAGTGCTGAAACAATGGAATACTATGTGCAGAAAAGTTGGATCTCAGCTCTTATCTCACTATATACAAATATTAACTCAAAATAGATCAAAGACTTCAAAGTTAAGAGCTAAAGGTATAAAACTTCTAGAACACATAATAGAAACTCTAAGTGGCCTTTTATTTGGCAAAGACTTTCTAAACAATTTATACTAAGAATAAAATATAAAAACAAAATCAATAATTGAACTTCATCAAAATTACAATCTTTTGTCCCTCACAAAACGCTGTTACTAAAATGAAAAGGTAAGCCACAGACCAAGAGAAAATGTTTGCAAATCATATATCTGATAAAGGACTTGTATCTAGAATATATAAAGAATTCTTAAACTCAATAATAAGATGACACACAATAAAATAAGAAACATACAAAAGACTAGAACAGATACTTTATAAAAGAAAAATACATATGGCGAATATGCACATGAAAAGATGATCAACATCATTAGTCATTAAAGAAATACAAACCAAAACCACCATGAGATATCACTACACAACCATTAAAATGTCCAAAATGCAAAAGACTGAGCATACCAATGTTGGTGAGGATATAGAAAAACTGGAACTTTCATTCATTTCTGGTGGGACCATAAAATGGTGTAGCCACTTTGGGAAACTGGCACTTTCTTTAAAAACTAAACATACGACTACCTTACAACTTACTTCTCTTCTAGATATCTACTCATAAGAAACAGAAGCATATGTCTGTACAATGACCCACAAATATTCATTGCAGCTTTATTAAAAATAGCCCCAAATTAGAACCAGATCAATGTTCGTAGACAGGTGAATGGATAAATAAATTGTGGCATATTCATATAATAAAATGTTACTTGATCATTCAAAAGAGCTAACAGTTGATGCATGCACAATAAGGATGGGTCTCAAAATAACTATTTGAGTGAAATAAGCTAAATAAAAGAATATATACTGTCTGAATCTATTTATATAAGACTCTAGAAAATGCAAATTAATCTATGGTGACATAAAACAGATCAGTGGTTGCTTAGAGACAGTGTGGGGGATGTTTGGTATACAAAGGGGTACCTTGAAACTTTTGTTGGTCATAGAAACACATTATCTTGGTTGAGGGGATAGTTTCATGGGTATATGCATGTGTCAAAACTCACATAATGTATGTTTTATATATGTGCAATTTATTGTATCCTCAATAAAGCTGTAATAAAAAACAAGATCTAGACTAAAGAGTAGTCATGGTGAGTTCACAGTAATGGACTGCTATGATTGAAAGCCAGAACACACTGGGCTGAGAAGAGCGTAGATGAGGAGTACAGACCACTGACTTTTATTTATTTTTATGACTTAAAGTGATTGTAGGATTTAATTTTTTATGTTTATACTTTTATTGGTGCATTATAGTCTCACATCATAATGTAGTTCATAGTGATAGTGACATACATGCACACAGCACTTGGTGGCCTTTCCCCCAGCTTCCTCCCCACTCTCTCCTTTCCCCATACAAGGTATTGAGATTGACATTGGTATTCTCACATATGTACATAAAGTCAGTGGAAGTGTTTTCCTCTTTAATTCTCCCTTTCCCCTCCCTCCCTCAAACCACCTCCCTTGATGCACTGGGGTTTCTTCTCCATTATCTAAAGTCCCTCTTGTATCCCCCTTATTCCCTAGCTTTTTCCTATGACCCTTCATTTTCTGTGACTAGCTAATCTCACCATTTTCTGTGACTAGCTAATCTCATAAAACATATGACCCTTCATTTTCTGTGACTAGCTAATCTCACCTAACATAATGTTCTCCAGATCCATCCATTTTCCTGCAAATGACATAATTTTGTTCTTTATTGCTGAGTAGAATTCCACTGTGTGTATATCCCATAATTTTGTGATCCATTCATCTGTGAATGGACACCTAGGTTGATTCCATAATTTGGCCACTGTGAATTGTACTGCTATAAACATGGATATGCATGTATCACTATAATACTTTGATTTCAGTCCCTTCGAAAAGATACCCAGGAGTGGTATAGTTGGATCATATGGTGGATCCATTCCCAATTTTCTGAGGAATCTCCACACTGATCTCCATAGCAGCTGAACAAATATGTAATCCCACCAACAGTGTGTAAGAGTTCATATTTCCCCACATCCTCACCCGAATTTATTGTTGTTTGACTTCTTAATGATTGCCATTCTAATTGGGGTTAGAGGGAATCTCAGTGTAGTTTTGCTTTGCATCTTCCTGATTACTAATGATGTTGAACATTTTTTCATGTATATATTGGCTATTTGTATCTCTTCTTTTGTAAAGTGTCTATTTAGTTCAATTGTCCATTTCTTGATTGGGTTATTTGGTTTTTAGTGTTAAGTCTTTTAAGTACTTTGTATATTCTAGATATTAGTCCTCTATCAGAGGAATAGCTGGCAAAGATCTTCTCCCATTCTGTAGGCTCTCTCTTTAGATTCTTGATGGTTTCCTTTGATGAGTAGAAACTTTTTAGTTTAATGCCATCCCACTTACTAATTCTTATTTTAATTCACTGATCTTTGAAGGTTTATTGAAGAAGTTTCTACCTGTGTTTATATGTTGGAATGTTGGACCTATGCCCTCCTCTAGTAATTTCAAAGTCTCGGGTTTAATTTCCAGGTCTTTATCCATCTTGAGTGACCACTGTCTTTTAAAACTTAAAAGACGCAAGCCAGGCACAGTGGCCCACATCTGTAGTCCTAGTACTTTGGAAGCCGAGATAGGAGGATAGCAGGTTCAAGATGAAGTATATTTTTTAAACACATGATTAAGTCAGGAATACTCAGTAATATTTGACATCTATTAGATGTGTACTAGACATGTACTGGATGTATAGATATACAAATTGAAATACTTTTTTTGCGGTACTGGGGATTGAACCCAGGGGCATTCTACCTCCAAGCTACTTTCCCAGCCATATAATTTTTTATTTTATTTTGAAACAGGGTCTCACTAAGTTGTGGAGGGCCTCACTAAGTAGCTGAGGCTGGCCGCGAACCCTGATCCTCAGATCTCAGCCTCCCAAGTACTGGGATTACAAGCATGTGCCACCATGCCCGGCTTGAAATACTTTTAACATTAAATCCTCACAAAAATTTTATGAGGTAGATATTTTTGATAATTTATTGGTGTACTGAAATTATACATCATAGTGAGGATCCATGTGTTAAAATCATGCATGCACACAGCTCTTTGTGTATTTTCCTCCACATCCCACCCCACTCTCCCTTCCTCCCTCCCCACATGAGTTAGTGAGATTGGTAATAATACATTCACATATTGCAATAGTATAATTTGAATAGTTTCCTTCCCCAGCCCTCACTCTTCTCCTCCCTAACTCTAACCCCTAACCCCCTTCAACTACTCTACAGATCTATTTTTGCGTGATAAACACAAAGTCCCTGATGTTTCTCTTTTCTCTCTAGCTTCCACAAATGAGAGAAAACATACCACCCTTGACTCTCTGAGACTGGCTGATCTCCCTTAACATATTAAATTCTAGTTCCAGTCATTGTCCTGCAAATGACATAATTTTATTCTTTATGGCTGAGTAAAATTCCATTGTGTGCATATACCACATTTTCTTTATCCATTCATCTGCTAACAGACACCCTGGTTGGTTCTGTAATTTGGCTATTGTGAATCATGCTGCTATAAACATGGGTATGCACATATCATTATAATATTCTGACTTAAGTTCGTTATGAATGATATAGAGGAGTGGTATAGCTGAGTCATATGGTGGTTCCTTTCCTAGTTTTTTGAGGAACCTCCAAACTGATTTCCATAATGTTTGTACTAATTTACAATTCCACCAACAGTGTATAAGAGTTCCTTTTTCCCCAAGATGAAGACAGTTTTAATAGTAGATGAAGGGGGCAATTGTGTCAAGAAAAGATGTCTAAAGAAGGACAGTTGAGCATATAAATAACTTGAGGCAAGGGAGGCAAGGCAACTAGTAGGGGAGAAGGAAATATTCAGTAAAGAGAACAGCTAATAGTACAGGCAATGTTCCAGGTGAGACAGCAGGAGGAGGATTAGTGAAGGGGATACAAAACAGGAGTGGAGAAACAGAAGATGAAGTCCTGTTGTTCTGAGACTACAGGAGAAACATGAAGTGGGAGATTAGGAAGCTAAAGGAGATGTTTGAGGGCTTGGAGACAAGGAGTTGAAGGTGGCTTTAATTTCCTCCAGGAAGTAAGGGTCCCAGTAAATGTTGGGGAGTAATGAGAAGGTAGAGCAAAGTTGGGCCATCACATGAGGGGAGAGATGAAGAAACTTGGAGTATAAATGGGAAGAGAAAGGGAGGAGATTACCTGGGTAGTTGGCATGGATTGCTGAGGGGCCTGAGGGCCCAGCTGAAGTTGGAAATTCTGGCTGTTAAAGACACCAATATTTGGGGTGCTGAAACTTTCTCTCATAGTGGTCATTGTGGGATTGGAGTAACCAGATGTTTGGAGAGACCCTAAATTGGTGCTAAATAGTGCAGATGTGGTATTTGGAGGACAAGGGGATGAAGATGCAGTTGATACTAAATCAACATGCCCTGAGATCTTGGCTGGATAAGTAAAGGAGTGAAGAGAAAAGAGAGGGCTTAGGGCACACTGCACCCCTCATTGAGGCCCAAGAGCCATTGCTAGGGGATTTGAGTCTCAGTGGAATGTGGGAGTTGAGTCTTTTAGGGGTGAAGCTATGCTGTGAGGCCAAGTACTGGGGGGCAGTTGAGGTGCTGGAAAGTTAGAGGTCAGAGAGGTGTGAGGCCAGGGTGTATGGGATGCTTCTTTGATGTAGATGTCATTGAGGTCACCCAGGAGGACAGGACTCAGAGTGTCAAGGAAGCCTGTGTGCTGGTCCTTAGAATAAAGGAAATAGTAACCAAGAGTTCAGGAAATTAAATAAGGGTGGTAGATAGTATAATAGAATACCCTATGCCTTGAATAAGCTTCATGTCCTCATATCTAGTGCAAAAATAATGCTGGGGCTGAATAAACTGTCTTAATTTGATTAAACTGTAGGGGCAACAGTGCAGTCAATTTTGGTTTTTTCTCTCTCATATGCCAGTTTTTGGAAGAGTTGGTTTGAACACTTAGCTCATTACATCTCTGGGAGAACAAATTAAGATAATGGATTCAAAGTGCTCAACATAGAGCCTGGCACCTAGTAAGTGATCAGTAAATTGAAGCAGTGACTATTAATATTATTGTACTTTTGATTTATTTTACCCATTAAGTAATGTTATCCCTTTTAAAAGTTCCTTCTGTGGGCTCGAGTTTTCCCTCTGGAACTACAGGGCCAGTGCTGTTTCTGCAAATGGCAAATCCTCAGACATTAAGTGACAGTCAATATATCACTCAATCCTAGGCAAAATATCTTCCCTGCTCTTCCAAGGACCAGCTTTCCGGAATCCCAGTGGAAAAACTTAACTTCAGGCATGAAGCATGACACATAATAATTTCTTTCTTTCTTCCTTTCTTTCTTCATTCATTTATGTGTGTGTGTGTGTGGTGCTGGGGATTGCACCCAAGGGCTTTCTACCTCCAAACTACACGCCAGCCATTTGTTTGTTTGTTTTGAAACAAAGTCTTGCTAGGTTGCTGAGAGTTTTGCTATGTCATTGAGGTTGGCCTTGAACCTGCAATCCTCCTGTCTCAGCCTCCCAAGTACTGGGATTACAGACATGCACCACCATCCCCAGCTAGGAATTTCTCAGCATATCTTTCCCTTTTCCACTAAACTGGCAAATTAAACTGGCCCAGACTATATATTGATTGACTTCAAAACAACAATGTAGGTTCAATTTTGATAATCTGGAAAATTGACTGACTATAAATTCTTTGAGAATTGGGGTTTTACTTTTCAAAATCTTTTAAAGACAGTCCTAGGTGTACAGAGGATACTCATAGTTCCCCCCTTAAAATGAATAAATCTTGTCTCCAGTCATGCCCTTAGGGACAAACACTACTCAGTAAAATTCTATGAGTAAAGAATGTGCTTAATAGTTAAAGTCAATTAACTAGCACTTATAATTATGATTCTAGAACTTTCCTGGCATGCCCCGTGCATTTTATCATCAGTCTCTCATTATCTCTTCCCCCACTAAATTGGAACCCAATGAGCTTGGCAAGCTAACTTAGACAGTGACTGCATGCCTTGTCCCCATCAACTTTTTTTTTTTTTTAGTGGCACTGAGGATTGAACGCAGAGGTGTTCTACCTCTGAGCTTGTTTGTTGTTTGTTGTTGTTTTTATTGGTGGTGGTGGTGGTGGTGGTGGTGGTGGTACAGGGATTGAACCCAGGGTATTGTGCATGCAAGGCAAGCATAACTTCGCTTTTTCAAATCTGCTCCCTTCCTTCCACCTCTCCCCCTATGCCCCAAGCATGACAGTACCATCCACATTGTGCATCAGTTGTCTTCCTTTGGGGGCGAGATGTTTTTGAATTGAATTTTGTGATGCTTCTCTCCAGAGATACCTTTCCTGTCTATATATAACTTTCTGCCCTTGTGGTGTCTTTAGGAAAAAATATACCCCCACTTTAGCTATCATTCTCATTCTGAAAAATAAGGTAAGGTTTGATTTTTATAATCCAGCCTCTCATTTCCATTGAACTCATCTTGACTACCTGCAAACCATTCATACAATCCTGAGGTAGGCACAGAGATTTTCTTCATCTGTAGAATAAAAACTGTTACAATAAAAGAGTAATATCTCAAAGGCAACAATGTTTTGTCATATATTAATAAGAGCTAGTATTAAAACACAGTAATAGACCCTTTACATTTATAATTTTTTCTCTTTATTTTGACCTCAAGATTCACAAGATTCACATATTCCTTGGTTTATAGCACACTGTCTTCATTGCAAAGACTCTGCTTTGTATTGTAATTAATTTTATTTTTTGTCTTCACTTGTCATCTTTAATTCCATTTCCTTTTTGTTCTCACAGGTATTCATTCTGATATAAATAATATACATCTTTGCGATCCATCACCTGTATATTTATTTAGGTACATATGTGATTTTATTTTATTTTTATTGTTTTGCGGTATGAGGATTTAACCCAGGGGCATTCTACCTTTGAGCTACACCCCAGTCCTATTTTTTTATTCTTTAATTTGAAACAGGGTCTCACAAAGTTGCGGAATGGCCTCACTAAGTAGCTGAGGCTGGCCGCGAACCCGGATCCTCTGGTCTCAGCCTCCCAAGTATTAGGATTACAAGTGTGCACCACCATGCCCGGCTGTGATTTTAAATTTTATGGGTTTTTTTGCATAAATTGTATTGTACTATGAAGCTTCCTTTATTACTTTTCACTCAACCTTATGTATTTTAAAATATTTATTAATATTGATTGGCATAGGTGTATTTTCATGGACTGTGTCCCCCTAAACTCATACGTTGAAGCCCTAGTCCTCAATATGATAGTGGCTGGTGAAGAGTTGGAGAGGGGCTTTGGAGAGATAATTAGGGTTAGACAAGGTGATTAGGGTTAGCCTTCATGATGTAATTAGTGCTGGCTTATGTTTCTCTCTCTCTCTCTCTCTCTCTCTGCCATGTAGGGACACAGTGAGAAGGAGTCCATCTGCTTAACAGGAAGAAAGGTCTCTCAAGGATCCAACCATGCTGGCTCCCTGTTCTTGGACTTCTTACCTCCAGAACTATGAGAAAATTAATTTCTATTGCTTAAAATTAATTTCCAAGACAGATATGTAGACTAGAATTCTGACTGTATAGTATACTTAGCATGTGCATATATCACATTTTACTTATCCAGTCTCCCAGTGGTAGTTATCCAGGTTGCTTTCATTGCTATAACAATGATTCCATAAACATCATTGCACATGTTCCTTAATGGATTTGTTCCAGAATTATAAACTCAAGTCAGAGGGTCTATGTCTAATTAATTTCATTTGAGGCCCTTTAGATTGCTCTTGAGATTAGCTCTGCCAGTTCCTGCTCTGACGGGCAGTACATGAGAATATATGATTCCCCATATCATCACCAGCTCATAATATTATCTGACTTTTAAATTTTGCCATTCAAATGTGTGTTAAACAATATCTCATGGTCTTTCCAATTTGTATTTATATAAATAGTACCACAATTGGGCATTTTCTGCAGACACCTATTTCCTATTCTGTGAAATGCTATTTCAAATGTTTTATTTTCTACTGAGTAGATTTTTCTTCTTTGAAGATATTTGAAATATTTATGTTTTGGTGTCACTGGTAGCTCCATCTACATCCAAAATGGATTGGAAACAGATTACCATAAAAATTCAGAGGCATAGAGAAGATAAATAATACCAAAAGGGTGTTAGGAAAACTATGTAGAGAAAGGAAGAACAAAGGCTGAAAAAGTTACCTCTACCCAACGTAGATCTGAGTCTTCTGGCAGCCAAGATGAAAATAAAATGATGATTCATTTATTCAACAAATGTTTTATGTTGGAGCTTTAAGGTTTCAAATTTTCTTGGTCTCTTGGCTGAGTCTGAAGATAGAAAATAAATATGTTTTTGAGAAAATAATCTAGCTAAATCAAGTCTTGAAAATACAATCATCAGAATACCACTAGAGAAAATATTCTTTGGGGTTGAATCATCTTACTAATCATCATATCTGCAAAAAGCTTCTGAGACATTTGTTTTGGTTTGAAAAATATTTTCAAGATATGTTGAGTTTTGAGGGTTTTTTTTTAAAAAAACCTTTTGTTTTGAACAGTGGGAAGCAGAATGCATAAAAGCATTTTGCAAATGTTTTCTCCAAACACCGTGTTGCTGAACAGTATTTAAGGAATTTTGATTTCCAAATATTGGCTTCAAAATGCATATGAAAATTGCACTCCTCAGACAAAACTATGGATATAGTAGAATGCTAAGCAGTTGCCAGAGGTTGAGGGGAAGGAGAGATGTATAGTTGAAGCACAGATATTTTTTAGGACAGTGAAAATACTCTGTATGATATTATAATGATGGTCATATGTCATCATACATTTGTCCAGACCCATGGATGAACAACACCAAGAGTGAACCCTAATGGAAACCATGGAATTTGGATGATAATGATGTGTCAATGTAGTTTCATCACTTACAACAAATGTACCATTCTGGTGAGGGACATTGATAATGGGGGAGGCTGTGCATGTATGAGAACAGGGGGTATATGGGAAATTTCTATACTTTCCTCTCACTTTTGTTATGAACCCCAGACTGCTCTGAAATGTTTCATTTATTTGTTTATTTATTTATTTTGGTACTGGGGATTGGATTCAGGGCATTCTACCTCTGAGCAACACTCCTGTTCCTTTTTCTTTTTTAATTATTAAACAGGGTATTGCTAAGTTGCTGAGGGTCTCACTGAGTTGCTAAGGCTGGTCTCAAACCTGTGATCCTCCTGTCTCAGCCTCCCAAGTATTAGAATTACAGACCTGTACCACCATGCCTGGCTATAAAATATTTACTTCTAAAAGCTATTTTTGTACTCTTTGGTGACAAATGAGTACCTCACTGTTGTGCTGGGGCCATTCTAGTAAGGCTCTGCTTGAGAACTGCACAAGGTCCCAGCTAAGGGCCTGGGTCATGAGATGTTTAAGCGTTATGGACAAGAAAAGAGCATGTTTGGGGAACTGCAGAACTCAAGAGTCCCTAAGATTGTCATGGGCATCTACTAGAGAAGGGGAGGTGGTAAGTGAGGAAGTGGTTCTTTGAGCTTCAACAGTCATCTTAGAAGCTCTACTGCCTCTTCAGCTGGAGTAGGTGAGATCCTACAAGCCACTTAGCTAGTTCTGGTTGACCAGTACCTCTAGATCTTTATGAGTCCTGGTATCCGAAAGCAGGAAAAACCCTTAGAGAATACCACTGTCCCGTTGTGCACTGTGTTCCAGGTCCTGTACCAGGTACTGTACATATGTCGTTGCATTCAGTATTCTCAGCAAGTCCATACAGAAATTGATACTTAGAGACATTATGTGACATCCTCAAGGCTGTGCAGCTGGCACAGCTGGCAAGTGGGGGAACTGGGGTTAGAACCAAAGTCCCAAGCCTGTGATTTTAGCCATTTCACTATATTGCCTGTCTCCTCACCACTCAGCAATGGGATTAGTAATTGATATTATTATCTTCATTATGTTAACATTATATCATATTAATATTGTCCTCTACCACTTACCAGGCACTTTACATCCTTTTCTCCCTAACTAAATTATTATCTCTTTAAGGGTATGAACTGTCTTTTATAAATCTTGTATTCCAGTAGTACCTAACAGCTCTAGGAACTTAGTTGGGAAGGAAGGAAGGAGAGAAAGAAAAGAAAGGACTAATACTTCTTCAGTATACTTTATATGCCAGGTATTACCCTAAACCTGTTATGTCCTCCTCCTCCTTTTTCTTCTTCTTCTTCTTTTGGTACTGGGGATTGAACCCAGGGGGCATTCTACCTCTGAACCACACCCCTACACCCATTTTATTTTTATTTTGAAACAGGGTCTCACTAAGTTGCTGAGACTGGCCTTGATCCTTGAACCTGTGATCCTCCTGTCTTAGCCTCCCAAGTACTGGGATTACATGTGTGCATCACCACACCCAACATATATGCTTTATCATCTTAAATCTTGATACCTCTATAAGTGCTGTTGGTATTCCTGTTAGAAAGGCAAGACAACTAAGGCTTAATGAGTTTCAATTACTTCTTCAGAAAGAAGCAAAGCACAGGAGAATGGATTCTACATAACTTCATTTACACGAAACTTAAAAATAGGCAAAAGTGCTCCATGGTGCTAGGTGTGGTGGCACATGCCTATAATCCTAGTACTTGGGAGGCTGAGACAGGAGGATCACATGTTCGAGGGCAGCCTCAGCAACTTAAAGAGACCCTCAGCAAATTAGGAAGACCCTGTTTCAAAATACAAAAATAAAAAAAGCTGGTGTTGTAGCTAGGAAGTAGAACACCCCTGGGTTCAAGCCCAGTACCAGAAAAAAAAACACACCTGTTCCATGGTAATCAAGGTTATAATGATAGCTACCTCTCCAAGGGGTATGAAGTAGGAAGGGGCATAAGGGAGCCCGCTGGGGTGCTGGTAGTGCTCATCTGTATTTGGGTGTAAGCATCTGTAAAATCTCATCAAGTCACACACTTCAGATTTATGTACTCTTTTTACATAAGGTATGTTTTAATTAAAAACAAATGAAATAAGCAAAACTAATGACCTGCTCAGAGTTACATATGTGGTAAATAGCAGAGCTGAAATTCGAACTCAGGTTCATGTGCTTTAGCTCGCATGCCTTCCAAATTCCTGCCTCTTCACATTTCTGCCCTTTGTGTGTGTGTGGTACTGGGCATTGTACATCTGAGCTAATTCCCAACCCTTTTTATTTTTATTTTGAAACAGGGTTTCACTAAGTTGCTGAGACTGGCCTCAAATCTGCAATCCTCCTGTCTCAGCCTCCCAAGTAATGGGATTACAGGCATGCATCACCATGCCTGGCTTGCCATTTTTTTTAAAGTAGCAGCTTGGTCCTCCTGTAGATTGTTTTTTTTTTCTTCTTGTCACAGCTTCCCTAGCTGAACCTGAGCTGAGAGAACAGGATTTATTCACTATCCTGCCCTCCAGCACTCTCCACACCCCTCACTCAACACATGAGCTTCCTTTTAATCAAAGGACCACATTTTAATCCTCATGATGTCAATAATTCAAGCAGAGGCATCCATCAGTGGACTTTAGTAATTAAAAGCTGGTGATGTTGAAATAATTCCTCTGTTTACCTTCTAATGATTGGAGTGTTTTGCCACCGTACATTGGAAGCAATAATAAATAGCTTCAATTTGGTCAAACTAATCAATCTCACCAGTATTTACTGATCAACTATTCTGTGCTACCATTCTGGTGAAAACTGCAAAGCTGACTATGTCGTCTGAGGAGTTATACGTAGGTGGAATGATGTCATTAGTGTTATAGAGCTGCAAAGTGATATAAGCATCCAGGGAAGCTATTGATTTCCAAGGTGGGAAGGTGGGGAATGTTAGGGAAGGCTTCCTGGAGGAGGTGACTTTGAACTAAACTATGAAATAATGAGAGCTGAACTACATAGCACTCTCAAAATCATCCTGGATTCCACTTTTTCTTTCTCTCCTACCCTATATCCAAACTATCCACAGGCCTGTTGGATCTGTATTCAAAATGTGTCCTGATCCAACCACTGCCCCCTCATTCCATGGCTAACACCGTGGACCAAGATCTCATTTGTCACCTGGCCTGTTGCACCAGCTTTTGAACTGGGTTCTGTCCTCCTCCAGGACTTTCTTCACCAGGGTTCACAGATCTATTAAAAACATAAATCAGTTGTCACTTGCCTACTTAAAAGTCTTTTCTTGGCTCTTGGGTTCACTTAGAATAATATCTCAACTCTTCCCTATGGCCTCCATGACCCTGCACAGTCTGTCCCCTGCCTCACCCTCTGAGCTTGTCTCCTCCCAGTCTCCCTGCTCACTGTACTTTAGCCACACTGCCCTTACTAGTCCTCAAACTTGGCAAGCACATTCCTGCATCAGGGCCTTTATACCCTTAGGTCCCTCTGCTTAGAATGCCTCATCACTCAACTCGTTCAGATCTTGTTCGTGTGTCACCTCCTGCGAGGTCCTCCTTGAGATCTCAGGTAAAACAAGAGTCCCCTACACCATTCTCTACCCCTTCGCCCTGCTTCATTTTTCTTCTTAGCACTTATCACTACTTTACATTTGCTTATATAAATATGTGTCCACTGATTGATTGACTGTCTTCCCCTCTAGATCATAAGCTAAATCAAAGCAGGGATTTTTATCTGTCTTGTTCACTGCTAAATTTCCAATCCCTAAAACAGTGCCTTGCACATAATAGGTGCCCAATAAATAACTGCTAAATGTACAGTCAGAGATGGAAGGATAATACAATCTCAGTGGAAGATTGATTCATGCATTCATTCAACACAGTGCAGTGTGCCAGGTGGAAGGTCTGTCAAGGAAAGTCAACCTGACAGATGTGGTTCCTGTCCTCATAGAATTCCCAGTCTAACAACAGAGCAATTACAATCTGTGGGATATGTTCATTGACATATAACACCGTGGATTGTGGGACAACCACCCTACAATGGCAAGCACATTGACAGGCCCATGGTATTATTCGTTCATGAATTCATCTGTCAAACATTTATTAAGCATCTCCTTTATTAACAAAACACATGGTCAGTGGCTCACGACCGTGATCCCATTACTTGGGAGGCTGAGACAGGAGGATCTCAGGTACAAGGCCAGCCTCAGCAACTTAGCAAGACCCTGTTTCCAAATAAGAAATAAAAAGGGCTGGGGTATAACTCAGAGGTAAAATGCCTCTGGGTTCAATCCCCAGTACCCAAATTAAATTAAATTAAAAAACCATGGTGCTTGGCAAAGAGAATTGGACAATTAACAAGATGACTCAGCACCTGCTCTCACAGCATTTCTCCTTCTGCCAGGTGGGTTACTTGGCCCTACTAAGCAGTGAAGTGCAAAGGCACTGGAAGACAAGCAGGAGGCACACAGGAGACAAGACAGGTGTGGGAGGTGGAAAGCCCCTCCCTTGAGCTGGCCAACTGAGCCAAGAGTGCAGACCGAGGGCTGAGTTTCCAGGGGCCCATTCCATTTCAGTCAACTTATTTAGGCATTACTTTATTTATACCCCTGCCTCATTCTGCACTGCCTTCTGATATGATCTGTTGATCCCCTCCCTCCACTCACCCTTTCAAATTAAAGGTCATCAGGATAGATTTCCTTGGGGGGGGCCCAGGCTACACCTGTTTCTTGCACGTGCTCAAGTGGGAAAGTGGCCAAGGACTAAATACAACCACTTCATCGTTGAGGAGAAAATTGAGACCCAGAGAAGTTGATGAAACAGCTCAAGGTCACAGAGCCTGATTTAGCTTAGATGGAAGTTTAGGTCTTCAGATATTTCTGGTTTGGGGAAAACATTTTCTTATGGTTCAAATTACAGAAACTTATTTCTCAGTAGGAAACCTTTCCTAAATGGAGCGAGAATGTCAGTTAGTAGAAAAAGATTCCCTTTACAAGCTGGATTGCATTCAACTTGGTAAGAGGCTAGGCTTATAAGGGTAAGAATGTGGGAAAAGGTATACATACACGTGCCTATGTAGTGCATTGAGTGCTTATTTATTTATTTATTTATTTATTATTTTGTGCTGGGGATTGAACCCAGCGACTTTCTACCCCAAGCTACACCCCCAACCCTTTTTAATTTTTTTATTTGAAAACAGGGTCTTGCTTAGTTGCTGAGGGTCTTGCTAAGTTGCTGAGGCTGACCTCAAACATGTGATCCTCCTGTCTCAGCCTCCCAACTACTGAGATTACAGGCATGCACCACCACGACTGACTCTATGTAGTGGTTTCTGTCAACTCCACACACAAATACATACCCATACACACATATGCACACAAAACACATGTCCATATCCATCCTTCCCTTGCCCAGAAGTCTGGGCCCATTTTCATGCAAAATGCTATATTTTTAGGATGCAATGACCATTTGTAGCCTGATTCCAGTGGTCTATAGGGCCTCAGAGTGGGCAAGGGGTGACCTCATCATCCTCCTGTCCAGTTACAGGTCCCAGCCTCTCCCTTTTTCCTCTCACTCCCTTGTCATTCATTTTGTTGATCGTTCCCTCTGTTCTCTGTCACACTCAATCTCTGCCTCAATCTCTTTCTCTCTCTCTCTCTTCATCACATATTTCTGTGTCTCTCTGTCTCTGTCTCTCTCTCTGTCTCTCTCTCTCTCTCTCTCTCTCTCCCCTCCACCTCCTCCTTCCTCTCTCTCTTTCAAGAAGCCCTCAAAGAGTCCCAGGCTTCTAAGATGACTGTCCAGAACTGTCCTGTTCTACTCTTTTTTTTTTTTTTTTGCAGTACCGGGGATTGAACCCAGGGGCATACCCCCGGCCCTATTTTTTTATCCTTTACTTTGAAACCTGGTCTCACGAAGTTGTGGAGGGCTTCACTGCGTAGCTGAGGCTGGCCGCAAACCCGGATCCTCTAGTCTCCGCTTCCCAACTACTGGGATTACAAGCGTGCGCCACCACGCCCGGCTTGTCCTGTTCTACTCTTAACTAGCTACAAAAAGAAGTTGTCTTTCCAATCCAGATTGAAAGCCTCCTTGGGAAAAAACTGGGTCTTTGATTGCTCCTGGAAACCTCCTCCCAGGACTTGGGCATACACTGGGTGCTCAAAAATATCCATTCCCTGCTTTCACCCACTTTTCAGCAATTGCAAAGCTATTCTCTCTCCCTCTCTCTCTCTCTCTCTGTACTAAAAGTTGAACCCAGGGGTATTCTACTTCTGAGCTACACCTCAGCTCCATTTAATTTTTTTTTATTTTGAAACAGGGTCTTCCTAAGTTACTGTGGGTCTTGCTAAATTGCTGAGGCTGGTCTTGAACTTGGAATCCTCCTATCTCAGCCTCCCAAGTACTGGGATTACAGGCATGCACCACCACTCCAGCCTGCAAAGCTATTCTTAACTCTAAAACCTCCTCTTTGGAGTTAGGATCATTTGTGGCAGCTGGAAAGTAAAACAGCCCCCAGAGTCCAAAGAGCACATGTACCTAGAGAGGTCTCCCCTGCCCCTCTCCCAAGTACATCATACACCATTAGCTTCAGGGCCTGGCCTCCTGAAGACAGACCAGGCTGGTCACAGTAAGAGTATACTGGTATGATTACCATAGTACCTGTCACCTCATCCCCTTCACCACCCTTCCTACAGCTTCCACCTGCACTATCCTGGTCTTGCTGCTACTTAGTTGCATGAGCTCATGTTTAGTGTTTGTCTCCCCCTTTAGATAGTAGGCTCCAGGAGGGCAAAGTATGTGTGTATGTGTGTATGTGTGTGTCTTTTTACCCTTATATTTCCAATGCCTACGCAGTGCCTGGCAAAGAATGGGCATGCAATGCACATTTATTGAATAAATCAGCAAATAAACCAGTTATGCCTTTTAAGCCTCAATTCTCTCTCCTAAATGACATACAGTGAATGCTCACTAAATGTAGGAACCAGGCAATGTTTTTTGGGGGAAATAAAATGACATGTAAATGCCCATGTCCTTCCACATCTTCAGCAGAGCTGCAGGAGCCCAAGCTAGGAGTGAGTACCCTCCCATCTGCCTCTAGTAGCCTCTCTCAGCAGCCTTAAGCGGGTGGACACTTAGTCTGTAATCCCCAGGGCCCTGTCTTCAGCCCCTGCCCAGTCTTTCCTGCTAATTAGATGAGTAACGGTGTTTACTGTCTCTGGCTGGGCAGCTGATGGATGGTCGAGGCTGCAGATCATTAACCTTTCCCGGGTTCCCAAATGTTCTCATTAAGGATCCCTGTCCTATGTCTTTTTCCAGCCCCGAGCTGAGGGCTGCAGGGTTGGCTGGCATGGGGAGCAGGTCCTGGGTGGGACGTGACTGCAATGGTTCTGGGCAAAGTTCTCTGCTACAGCCTCAGAATTCTTTCTGCTCTTTCTCCCCCTTACTAATTCCTTTACAAACCCACCTACTCCTGGTGATACACACTCTTGGACACCCCCCCATAACACACTACCTTTCTTGCCTTCTCTATTTCACCAGGATGTGAGGGTAGATGTGAGATTGAGAGGCTGCTGGAAAGACTGTCAGAACTCCAGGATGGAGGGAATGGAGCCTCAGGACAGCTGAGGCTTACCCAGATTCTGCCTCTAATTTGCTCTGTGACTTTGGGCAAACAGTCTAACCTCTTTCTACCCTGTTTCCCTACTTTCAGAATGAGTCTCTTTGCTCTTTAATTGCTCTTCCAGCTCTTCAGATCTCTGTTTCAGGGACAGGAGTGGTGGTAGATTACTATAAGATAGGACTCAAGAGATGGAACTCACAAATGGCGACCCTGCTCCAGTCCACCAGCCAATCTAGTTTCTAAGAGAACTCTATGTGTCCTGGATGCTCCTCGGAAGGGTTCTATGCAGGGTGCCCTGGACTCCTGGAGGCATGTGCTCTAGTGCACAATGAGGGTGAGTGAGTGAATGAATGAATACGAGGAGTATGAGTGAGTGAATGAATAAATATGATTATCTACGCATTCATGGCACACAGACGCTTCCAAGTTTTGCATGTGACTGCTTGTATGAGTTTGAATGAGTTGCTTAACCTTTTGGAGCCTTAGTTTCTATAGCTGCAGAATAGGAATAATAGCAAGCAGAGTTCTTTGGGAGAACTAACTGAGACAATGGATAGAAAATTCTCAGCTAAGGGCCTGCATTTGCCCAAAGGAAGTCAGTGCTTGCCCCATTTTTTCCTGAGCAGTCCATCCCCTTGCAGAAATTGAAGGGGGAAAATCTAAAACAGCTTCTCTTAACCTCTCCCCCTCAGTCAGCCACAGAGGCTTGAGCTTCCCACCAGAAGAACTATTGGTTGAGGGCCTATATGGTATGTGTAGCTTAGCTAGGTAAAGTCACTAGGAGGGGACATGGAATGGAAGGGGTGAACACATTTGCAGGAAGTTTATCCAATTAGCTTGGTAATACCCAGAAAGCAATAATGGGATCCAAACCAGAGAAGTGGAAATGACTGAGATAAGAGACATAGAGAGGCTGAAATATGAGACTTAAGAGGAGGGAATGTGCTATGGCTCTCCCTCTCCCCCTACCATATCGAGTCCATGATGGAGTCCTGTTTGCCTTCTTGAATAGCTCATTTACCTTAAACTTAGCACATCCACAACTGGACTTACAGTGCTGCCCTCCACCTGTTCCTCTTCCCCTCATGCTCATTTCAGTGAATGGTGCCATCATCTGCTCTAAATCCCAAGTAGGACGCTGGGACACATCTTTCACTCTTTCCTCTCCCTACAGTCCATAGAAAGTCTTCAAACCAGTATATTCATAATGTCTCAAATCTGTCCAGTTCTTATGGTCTTCACCTCCAATGCCCAGGCTATACTCCAAGGCAACTGTATCAGAATCTAAGAAGGTCAGACCCAGGAATCTATATTTTTAAAGCTTCTCAGATAAATTCAATATGCAACCAAAGATGAGAACCAATGCTCTATACCTTAGCCAAAGTGATATTTTCAAAACATAAACCATACTGTTACTCTTCCATGAAAAACCATTTATTGGATTCCCTTGTGCTTATAATAAACCCCAAGCTCTTTCCTATTGACTATAAGACCTTCAAAAAGATGGTCCTCATTGATCTCTCTGGCATCAACTATATCCTCTCCTTTTTTTCTTACACTCTAACCATATTAACTGTCTTCTGTATCTCCAACACACCAAGTTCATTTCCATCTCAGGGACCACCAACACTATCAGTCTCAGTATTCCCAAGCTTAAAATTTTGAGGTCCCTGCTCCATTAAGAAGAGAACTGCCTTTACTGCTGCACAAGAGAAAACCATGAACCAAAAAAACTAAAGAAGCTTGGATTTCCCTCAAGCTTTTGCCCATCCCTTCTTCATGCAGTTCTCCACTGTACCATTGAGCTGCTGTGTGTAGTGACCACACCACCTATCAGTCATTTGAAGGCCAGCTACTAGGCATTCCCATCTCTACTAACAATCTTATACTATTAAATCTAGTTAAACAAAAATGGCTAACTTTTAAACTAATGGACATTAATACAAGTGTTGGTCAGGATAAGTGGTAAGAGTACAAAAAGGCATGATCACTTTAGAAAATTGTTTGGCAGAATACAACTATATATAACTATATATATATATATATATGTATATATATGTATATATATATATGGCATACACACACATATCGTGTGTGTGTGTGTGTGTGTGTGTGTGTGTGTGTGTGTCCTATGATCCAGCGGTTCTGTACATAGGCATATAGAAAAATGAGTGCATATGTCCACCAAAAAATGTAGAAGAATGTTTACAGCAACATTATTTATAATAGCCTTTAACTAAAAATAAGTCAAATATTCATTGATAGTAGCATAAATAAATAAAATGTCATATATCAATATAATGAAATGCTAAAACTACAGCAAAACACAGAAAATAAAAATGAACTACTGGGATAGTCAACAACATGAATAGATTTTACAAATATAAGCATGAGTCAAAGAAGGCAAATACAAGAGTACATTGAAGAATAAGCAAACTCAATCGATGCAGATAGAAGTCAGACTAGGACACTCGCTGTCAAAACACCAGCAGCACCTGAGCACTTGTTAAAAATGCACATTCTTGGGCCTCACCCAGACCGATTGAATCCAAATCTGTGAAAGTGGAGCCCAGTCATCTGTGCTTTAAGAAGCCCTGCAGATGATTCTGGACCAGTGGTTATCTCTTGGGAGGGTATTATCTTGGAAAGGGACATGAGAGAGCCTTCTGTGACTCTTGAAATGTTCCACTGCATCTAAAAGATAGATGCTATAATATAAACAGGTCAGACAAATTTGGAAAGTAGTGGTGAGTGGCTTGATGCGTGGAAACTTGACATTGAGCAGCTGCAGGAATCAGAGGTAGCAGGGTGAGGAGTGGAAAGGGGAACCCCAACTGGAGCTGATGAGATTTGCTGGCCTGGTACTCTCTACTATAACTTAGTCGCCTTCTTGCTGTCCGATCTCCACCCCCATGCCTGGAGAATCCCCCCATTTTCTCTCTCTGCAGGGTAGCACTTAGCTATGGGCTTGGGTTGCTGACCTATCTGCCTTTGAAACTTTCTTCCCAATTAATAGAACTCTCATCTCCTTAATGGATTGAGCCAGTTTGGTTCCAAAAGCCATTTCATTTGGCAGTGGCTCTGGCTGCTGGTGGTGGGAGGAGTAAACGATCTCACTGAGTTTGCCAGGGTCATCATTTTCCTGTACACTCCATCAGTCCACTTACTTTAAGAGCCTGTCAGGAAGAAGATAAAGCACCCAACTTGGTGCTGTGTCCAAAGCTGGCTGCTTGGGTGAGTGGCCCTGCTGACACTGAGCTGGGAGCTGGCCTGGGAAATCCACAGCACTCAACAGGTTAGCATTTAATCAATGTTGGCTTCCTAAAGACCTAGAACCATAAAAGATTCAAACTAGAAGAGCCTTAGAGGATTTCTGGTCTATCCTCTTATTGGATTCATAGGGAAACTGAAGTCCTGGACCACACAGTAAGGTAGCAGATCCCAGGAAAGATGCTCAATCAATGTCCCAGCTGTGTCATCTATGTTTCTCCCTAAAGCAGACCATATGGAAAAGTGAGGGGCTGCAGTTCCAGTTCCCATCTCTCTCACTTTTCCTCAGCCGAAGCTGAGAACAAAACAACCAATTTAGGATAGGATTATGTTTTCTTATTGAAAACCCATTTAATTCCCAGGGAAGTAGCATCCATCCAGAAGCCCAAGAATTAAAGATGCTGACCTTAGGGACATGACGAGGCAGGGCCACGTGCTACAAAATGGCCTGGCTCTCCCTAAGACTACTACGCACTAGTTTGTGC